>BMAO01019952.1:0-103330 GCA_019973975.1 Trichonephila clavata | reverse complement strand
CACTCATGTCCATAAATTAAGGATAATTCAGAATCACACAGAAATCTAAAATAAAAATTTCACTTGTAGAATTATCACACATATCTTGAAGAAAAATATGAAAATTACAGGAAACTACCAGATGGCGCGGATAGTACGTCACAATGACGAGAGTGTAAGAGAGGGGTGTATAAGGAATGGTGGCAAAGAAGTAAAATTGTTCACAAGCGCTTTAAGAGCCTTTCAGTGCAATAACCGCATAGTTATGGTACAAAGGAAGCATTTGGATGATTTTTTAAGTGGTAGAATTATCGGACGACTGGAATGTGGACGTACCCAGCGCTGGAAGTATCCGAGGAACTTGGAATCGCCCAGAGTGTCATCTCCAGGCTTTGGCAACGATTCCAAGATGATGGTAATGTGAGTAGATGTTACAGCACAAGTCGCCCTCGAGTTACAAAGCCGAATGAGGAAAGGTATTTGGCAGTTACTACCAAAAGAAACAGACGGAACACAGCATCAGACCTATCTCGTCAGCTCTCTTCAGCTACCGGTACGACAGTTTCAAGACAGACCGTGTACAGACGCCTAGGGCACATTGGTCTATATGCTCGCAGGCCTGTCAGATGTGTTCCCCTTACCGCAACTCACTGTCGCCTGCGATTAACCTGGAGTAGAGAGCATGCATTGTGGACACCGCAACAGTGGTCTTGTGTGATGTTTTCCGACGAGTCCAGGTTTAGTTTGCAGTCTGATTCTCGCCGGACTTTCATATGGAGAGCGCCAGGTACCCGTTACCACCAAGAGAACACCATTAAACGACACCGTTACGGTGGTGCAGGATGGCTCGTTTGGAGAGGAATTATTCTTGGTTCCAGAACTGACCTGCATGTTCAGAGTGTAACGATGACAGGCCACATCTATCGGGATGTCATTCTGGAACAACATGTACGTTTGTTTCTGGGCGCCATGGGTGATGAATTTCTGTTTATGGATAACAACGCTCGTCCTCACAGTGCAAACATTGTAGACGATTGCCTTAAATCGGAGGATATCACCCGTATGGATTGGCCAGCATACTCACCGGACTTGAATCCAATAGAGCATGTGTGGGATATGTTTGGCCGACGAATTTCAGCCCGTCAACCCCCTCCCACCTGTCTACCGGAACTTCGGAGGGCATTGTTTGATGAGTGGTGTAATATTCCCAAGATCAGATTGATAATTTGATACTTAGCATGCGTAGGCGCTGTAAGGCCTGTATTGCATCGTCCGGGAGACATATTCCGTATTAACCATCATACTAACCATGTTATACTGTTTTTTGTAATAGGTTCTTTTTTAAAATTTGCTCCAGGGAGTAAAAATCACAATTTTTTTTAATTATGTCAATTATATAGCATCTTTTTTGCTCTTTACCTTTTGTTTAATAAATAGACTTTACAAATAAGTCAAATTTGTTTTGCTTCTGTCTCTTTCTTTGCCTGAACTTCATTATCCTTAATTTATGGACATGAGAGTGTATATATATATAATTGCGAAAAAATTGATTAAATTTGAAATCTATTTTCAATTGTCGTAAATTATTAATATATAATTTTTTATTTAAAATCTAAAATTCTAAAATGTTGCTGACATATGAAATATAGTAATTTTCTTCTTTAGTCAATGTATGTTTAATTATATTTTCAGATTTTAAAAATTTTATAACAGATATATAACCCACATATGAAACTGTTGATTATTATAAAAGTTTATTTTTTATGACAAATCATTTATATTTACATAATTGGCTAAATGAATTTACAATGTGTTTTATTAAATGAATTATTCGAATTAAATAGCAATATATATATATATATATATATATATATATATACTAGCTGTTACCCGCCCGCTTCGCTGGGTATTTCATGATGTTTTATAAATTTTACTGCTTATATATATGTATAAATTATTGGTATCTAAGTCCTAGCATTAAGAATTCGATTGAATTGAAAAATATACTTATACCTGTAATTGTCACCTGTTGATAAAAAAAAGGGCAGAACTCATCTAATTGTATTTTCTAAAAATCTCTAAAATTGGAAGCATAGAATGATGTTTGCTCTTTCGTAACTCAAAAACCAAGTGGATTCCCGCAAAACCAATTTTCGGTGGATCTCTACTCGTAAATTGAACATGCAAGCCAAATTTCAAGTCTAAATCTAACAGAAAAAAGCAAAAGTTTTACTATAAATATCCCCGTAATCCCGTTGAGAGCCGTTTTCCAAAATTACCGCTCTTAGCGGATTTCAATTCAACAAAAGAAAAATGCAAACCAAATTTCTTATTATAGTCCTTGTAGCTCGAAAAAAGTAATTTTTTTTGTCGATACGTCCCAGTAACCCCCTGCAACCCCCAGAACTTGATTTGCTTAAAATTTATTCTTAGTGGATCCCTATTCAACAAAAGAAACATGCTTAAAAATTTCAAGTATATGGGTCTAACAATTAAAAACAGGAATTTTTTTCTGTAACTCCTCTTGACCCCTCGCAAACATCTTTAGGGGTCAATTTTAATTTTACTCTTTGTTAGAATAACTCTATTTCATGAAAGGAACATGCCTACTAATTTTCAAGCAGGATGATCAAGTAGTCTAAAAATGGAAATATTTATCGATTACGCCTCTTAATCTCCCGAAATTAAACTTAGTAGTTGATATTCGCGAAACCCATTTTGTAGCGGTTCTCTACTTTACGAAAGGAATCTGCTTATCAAATTTCAAGACTGTACGTCTAACAGTTTAAAAATGGGGATAATCGTCTATAACGCCACTTGAGCCCCCGCAACGCCACTTCTGGGTCTGTTTTCACAAAACCCATTTTGTAGGGGAATTCACTCTATGAAAGGAATCTGCTTAGCAAAATTTGAAGACTGTGCGTCCAATTAATTAGAAAATGCAAAAAAATTATCAATAATGCCCCTTGAACCCCCGCAACACCACCTAGGGGTCGATTTACACAAAACACATTTTGCAGTGTATTTCTATCCTATGAGTCTAATAGTTTAAAAAAAGAAATAATTATTTATATCTGCCCTTAACCCCCACAACACCCCTTGGGGGTCAATTTTCTCCAAACCCGTTTTGTAGCGGATATTTACTCCATGAAAGAAACATTCCTATCAATTTTCAAGCAGGTAGGTCAAATAGTTTAAAAACGAAAATATTTATCTCTTACGCCACTTATTCCCCTGCAACGCCACTTAGAGGTCTGTTTTCACAAAACCTTCTTATAGTTGATATCTACTCTATGAAAGAAATCTCTTTATCAAACATAATATAAAGACTGTGCGTCTAATAGTTTAAAAATGGAAATAATTATCTATAACGCCCCTTAAGTCCCTTCAACGCCACTTGGGGGCAATTTTCACGAAACCCATTTTTAGCGTATCTCTACCCTATGAGAGGAATCTGCTTACTAAGTTTCAAGACTGTACGTCTAATAACTTAAAAATAGGAATTTATAACGCCCTTAAACCCCCGCCCCCGCAACACCCCTTGGGGTCAATTTTCCCAAAACCCATTTTGTAGCGGATATTTACTCCAGGAAAGAAACTTACCTACCAATTTTCAAGCAGTTAGGTGAAGTAGTTTAAAAACGGATATATATTTATCTATTACGCCCCTTAATCCCCGCAGCGCCACTTAGAAGTCTGTTTACACAAAACCCGTTTTGTAACTGATCATTATTCTACGAAAGGAATCTATATATCAAATTTAAAGACAGTGCGTCAAATAGTTTAAAAATGGAAATAATTATCTATAACGCCCCCTAAGCCCCTGCAACGCCACTTGGGGGTCGATTCTCAGCAAACTCATTTTGTAGCGGATCTCTACTCTCTGAAAGGAATCCGCTTACCCAATTTCAAGATTGTACATCAAGTAGTTTAAACATGGAAACAATTATTATTAAAGCCCTTAACCCCCCGTAACGCCCTTGCATTTCGAATTTCGGAAAATCCTTTCTTAGCTGATGTCTACTCTATCAAAGGGACATGTCTACCAAATTTCAAGTCTGTAGGTTGAATAGTTTTAGAGATTTCGTGATTAGTCAGTCAGTCAGTCAGTCAGTGAGTGGAGTCGCTCTTTTCTCCTTTATATATATAATATATATATATATTTGTTTTTATGTTGCCGCATATTCAGTGGCAAAATGTAATGAATTAATAACAGAAATTTGTTATTAATGTTCTATAAATATTATAATAGACTAAAAATGCTTTTATTTAATTAATGAGAATTGCATGCAACAAACAAGTGCAATAAAATACATTCTGAATAATTCATATTCTCTTATGAGGCGTAATTTTACTTTATTCTACTGCATTCATGAATTTTTAATAAAAACATTATAGCTGCTTCAAATTTCTGTGTAGTCATCTAAAACACTAGTTTCCTGTTTAAGTGAAAAAATATTCGAAATGTCATCCTCGTTATATTAAAGAATGTATTTTTGTTTCAATCTTCTTCAATAATAATATTTGTTTTGTAGGTGTAATTTAATGCGTATTTTTTTATAAATTTTCCCCCTAGACTTATTATTAAATTAAGGTCTTGTTTTGTGAACAGCGGTTCAAGAACAAAATCGTCTGCATTAGCCTTTTTATGAAAATTCAAAAATCTTTTCAGTATTATTTGAATACTTTCAAGTAAATAAATAAAATAAAAATTAAATATTTCAGTCATTAATTCCATTGAAAGTATTTTCGTACAGAGAAAAAAAATTACTAATTTTAAAACATGTGTATAAATTCAGAAAAAAAATATCTGAGTCGAAAATCACTTTAATATTTCTTTCATTAAAATGAAATTAATTACATAAGACAAACATTAATTAATCTGCAAAGTTAGATTTGAATCTTTTAATTAAAAGATGAGTCCTCAGCAATTAAGTAAATTTAAAAATCAATCATTCTTTTTCAAGATTCTCCGCAAGCTCGCTTAATTAATTACTCTCTCTTTGATAACACTTTTTTTCGTTATTTTAATGATAAAAAAAATAACCTGCAAAATAAAATTTTGATGAAAATGTTAACCTTGGATCAATGAACAAAAATAAATTAATCATTTGATAATTAAAAACGTGATAGAGAATTTTTACAGCATGTTGCTTATCTTAATGGATAGCTGCATTTACAGTAAATAGGCGTTATGGTTCTCTCAGTACAATCAAAATGCTATTGAATTAAAGCTTAAAGAAATTTGGTTATTTTATCCCGACACTTCTCGCGCAGGGTATGTCATGCTCATTTTGTCAAGACTCCATCTAAACCTTTTTTGGAAAACGAAGTTTCTCGTGTAGCTGACTTTAAGATCATATCCTTTGAGGGCCTTAGCTCTTGTAGGTGTATATATTCTAAATATACATTTTTTTGGATATGGCATGTTCGGGTATGTCATACCTTTCGCGTGAATCGTCGTTATAGTTCTAAATGCATGAGCCCGCTTTGAAATATTTCTAATGCAATGGCGCATTATTGTAGTTATGATGAAGAAATGTGATATTTAAGTAATTTAATAGATACAGTATTTAATAGATAAAGTAAACAGTATTTTCGGATGAAGGAAGTCTCATTGCAGGGATGATGAGGAAGACTCGAATGATGAAGAGTATAATAGTAAGTATGATTCCTGTATTGAAATCTATCCAGATAATTTAATTGAAGGAGCAATTATCGTCCTGGATAAAATGATCACATCACATTCAATGGCTGGAAAATGCAATCGTTAGAGTGAGACAATATTTTTTTGTGTTGTTGATCGTTGCGACAGTAAATGCGCAAATTATTTTATTAAGTACTCAGAAACCACTTACCAAACATCGAACCAGATGCTGATTTCTGAAGTGCCTTAGATTTCGATTTATAGAGAATGTAAAGAACGTAGAAACCAGCAAACAATGCTTCTACTAATTTTTTTAAAAAAATTTTAAGATCCAGTGGATACATCGCACTCACTCGCGACGAAGATTAAGGGAGTGTATAAACAATGTACTGAATGCCCTAATAAAAAGAAGAAGAAAAACTAAATTTATGTGTGAAAAGTGTAATAAACATATTGTATTTTCTACTTTTCTTCCTTTTTCAACATTGTATGCAAATTTTAGGGTAAAAACAGAATTTAAACACCCTTGGGTATGAGATACCATGCGCGTAAAATTCCGTTCGTTTTTTTCACGCGAAGAATGCCTGGTTAAAGTTCTAATTTTAATTTTTGAGCAGCTCAAAATTTATGTTTCGTTTAACAAGGTTTTTGAAATTTGAGGGACATAAAAGTAATCCATAACTTCGAGAAAATTTGTAACATTGTCTCTTAGTTGAAATTTCGAGTTAATAACACTTCACTGCAAGAACTGTTACTATTTGTATTGCTTACTACTCTTTAAATATATCTGGTTGTAACGAATGTTTCCCGCCACCATCAATATAGTCTACGCAAACAATTTGTGTTGGTATGTTTACTGATATTTTGTCAGACGATTTTTGACATTTGAAAGAAAGAGATTTACTGTAGAATACTGAGTTGTGAAATCTGTAAGAAAATATCGTTATCATTAGATAAAAGTAGTAGGGGAGACCGGGGCAAGATGACGACGTTAACAGTTTTTGTTGTTTATTAATTTATTTTTAAGGGTAGCAAAATCAATTTTACATGAACTGTTAGAGTAGTCCTTTGTAGAATTAAAATATATTACCATTTAATTTTTCAATAAAAGAAGTTAAGGATTATTTTATTTTTTCATAACCTTAACAAATCATCATCTTGCCCCAATACTGGGGCAAGATGGCGACACTGAAAAAGGTTGAGCATATTTTATCTTTTGAATGTGTTACATGGTTTAACAAATGATAACTTTTTTTTACATCTTACAAAGTATCAAACTAAGCGTAATGCATTATAACGTAATGTTGAAGTGTTTAGTTGTGTACCTAACAATAGTCACAAATAAAAATGACATTTTTATAATTGGAACATTCCTCAAGCCAACACTCTTGGCATTTACAGCACTGGATCCATTCTTCTGTTGGAGGGTTCCTCTTCACAAGCAGGACATCTTGTAACACCGTCCTTAGAAGTTGATACAACTGGAATGTTTGGCCTGGATTTTATAGATTTAGGCCTACAGGAACAGATTTAGGCCTACAGGAGTTTTTTACTCCCTTTTTAGCTTCACGAGCTTTTTTTCTCTGTTTTTTTTAAACTTCCTGTTCTTCCTTCTGCTTTTCCCTTTGTTCTAACATTTTTTTGGTGGGTGTGCTTTAAAGAATGCTAGAGCTCAATTTTTTACTTTTTCTTTTTTTCTTACATTATGTTGTCTTAGGCAGTGGTTTGAAATAAAAAACACTAAAAGGCTTCTTTGGTGTATCGGAATCAGCATTTGCCATAAGTTCTGGTTTTTCTGGAGGGTTTATATGTTGGTTTTCTATTACCGGGGTCTGAGGATTAGCACTATTATTCTCAGTTTCATCGCCAACAGCAGCATGGTTAGTAGTTTTTACCGCAGCATAGTCATGTTCGCTAAACACAAGAGGATTATGAGGCTCGATCCCATATTCTTTAAACCCTTTCAACGGCATTTCCAACTGTAGCTGATTTGAAGTAAGTGATGCTCAAAACCTCACCAATATTTTTGTCTGTGATAGTTTGTTCTGGATGAGTGACCATAAAGTTGTCACATGCTTGGCTATAGTGCGTTTTTAACTCGTCGAAAAATGACACAACAAGGGGCTGGAGACGATGTGATGTGTGCGACGGCAACCCAACCATGATGATGTTTTTCGCTCAGCAATATAAGATAGCCTGCAAAGTTATATGAGTTTTGTGATTGTCAAAAATCAACAGATTAGGAGATTCTTTGCTTGGTTTCACATGAAGATAAAAGTGCTTCAAAAAAGAGAAAAAGGCCTTATCACTGCTCCAGCCCTTATCACTGCATTGCCTACAGTTCCTGGTGGGGCTCTTTCTACAAGTTCAGGAAGCATTCGTTTTCTCGCAAAAAATCAGAAAAGGTGGCAGATAAAAGCCAGTAGCTCTAAAGCAACAAATTATTGTTACATTCCTTCCTCTTTAGGGGGGGGGCTTAGCGGATGGCAAAAATGTCTTCCTCTGGTCACCCCTTTGAACGAAACCTTTCCCGATCCGATGCACCCCTTAGCCCCAAAAGAGATGGAAGCGCAAGGTCACTCGGACATACACACAGACAAACAAGTGTTCACAGGATTTAATAGAATGGACAACAATAGTAAGTTTAATAAATTCCGAAACACGGGGCAAGATGACGAGCTCGTCATCTTGCCCGTGTTCGGATCGTCATCTTGCCCCAGACTGTCTGTTTAAAAATATTCGCTCTCATTACCATGAAGGAAGGCAATTAATTGACATTTATTCATGGTAATAGGTAGTGTTTAAACCAAGTTACTCATAAACTTAAAGAGAAACGTTATATCTTACCTGTGTCTGTAGCAGAGCTTATTTACACATGCATAAAAGTTATATCGTGGCATCAAAAAACAATCAAAGCTTCACAACTAACACAAAAATGGCGATTTCAGCGTGTCTATACTATTGTTTAACGAAAGGTCAAACGGAGAGCCAGTAGTATTCATTTGATGCTGCTACCTAGTGGAATACGGAAAAATTAAGAATCATTTGTCTCATCTTGCCCCGATCTCCCCTACTAGATTAGAATCATCACTTTTTACTTCCAGTTCAGTAGCAAAAAGTCAGGTACAGACCGTAACCGTATCATGTGTGCAACCTTAGAAACTCTGCTGTTTGATATAACATTGTTAAGATTTGGTATGTTTAAAAGCAAGAATTATACGATGTTCAAGAAGCAGAGTGCTAGAGCAAACCTACTGACTTTGATGGAAAATAGTTACTACTCAAAAGGTACATAAAACTAGCAACGAAATTCATTAAATTCAAATAATTTTCAAAATTAATAAAAAAAATTAATAAATTTTCATGAGTTTTTCTTTTGTTTAAGTGTAACAAAAGAAAAACTCATGAAATGAAATGTATTTTTAGTTCTTTAAATTACGGAGAAATTCCTAGAAATAGTTTGAATATTCTCCTAGAGAAAAACAGTTCATACCATCATTAAATTTTACGTATTATTTAAGGGAAGAAAGCTAATAAGGTTTTCAGATTGATTGATATTCTAAATTATTTAAAAATTACCTGCATAGTATTTGAAATTGTCTCACGGTCAGCAAGAATCTCGTGCAAGTTGTGGGTTCCAAGCATGTTCCGAAGGGTAGTCTGGGCAAGCAGTCTGGTGCTGTGATGAGCATTCTCAACGTTAGCTACGGAAACGGTTGCATTGTGTACTCGGTAATACACAACAGCATCGACTGATACCGTCACGGAATCTTTAGTCAATACCTGGAAAAAACAATTTTTATATGCATCATAATCCGAAGAAAATTCTCAGTTTCAGCGTCATTATTATTAATAATAAAGCTATTTATTTATTAAAAACTATCTTATTTATTTTGTCAAATTGATATTTTAGCATATTTTATTAAATATTTAGATGTCTAGGCTTAGAAATAAAAACTGTATATCTTTTTACTTTTTTTAAAATGAAAAATTATTCTATGATAAACTAACAAAGATAGATATAACTTAAATAATAGTCATACAAAAATTAAATTTCAGTAATACATCCCACTTTATGAAACTAAGAGATTTAGGAATTTTTTTTTCTTTTCTTGAATTTTATATGTTTATTCTTTTGGTAACTCTTTAAATAAACAATCGTTTTTTCAATTCCTACTATTCTATACGTATTACTCTCTCTATTTATGTATATATATATATCTTGTTCAAATTTTCAATCGTGAATAAAGTTCTTTCTATTCATCCAATCAAGTTCAAATATTTTTTTTTTAACTTGTAGTAGCTGGCACTTGATGTTAATGTAGTTTTTTCAAATAAGAATTCAATAATTACCGGTTAATTAATTAAATTAAATCAATTATTGGTTTTCGACGCCTACTTAGATTTTTCTCCATTGTCGTAACTATGTAACTGTTAAAACACTGACAAAAGTTGGAGCCGAAAACCGGATTTTCAGCCAAATTAGTCAAACCGGGTGGGCAGTGTCACAACAATGCAGACAAATCATGCTCTTTTTTCAATTGCTATTATTAGTTCCCTCTCTCTCTATGTATATACATCTTGTTCAAATTTTCAATCCTCAATAAAATATTTTCTATTCATCCATTCAAAATAGGAATTGACTTAATTTGTTTTATAATATTATTTGTTTTCATAATAATAATTGCAATAATAAGTTCTCCATACACTTTCTAATTGAAATTTTAACTATGAGTAATAAAATAATATATGATATATTATAGTTAAAAGAAATTCTCAATTTTTGAATTGTCATAAAAATATTGAGTTTGATAAGGTAGAGTTTAACTTTCAAAATGCACAATAAAATATATAATAAAATAACTACATTTTAGGATTTAACATAAGCATAATTGGATTGGAAATTTGGATATAAAAAGGAAATTATATTTAAACTGTGGCGCTTCTGTTTGAAAGCGCGCAACTATGTGTGTCATGGAAATCGAGCGATGACGACTATACTCGTCACTCACAGAGTAAGAGTCATTGTTAAAATGGATCAAACAGATGGGTTTATTTTATAAAATTACAAGTTTTATTACTAATACTTATTTATTTGGTTAACATGAACATATATTACATGCATATGGAGATTTTATGGATACCTATGAATTTTAGTGATTGTCAAATATTTCTCGGACTAACATACACTAATTTACTTCCTCCTTTACTGACAAAATATTTTCTGCCTGTCTTGAAACTAAGGATGTCATGGAGTGCTTGCTGTAGGGTTGATCATAGTCCTCTTACCAGAAAGCATCCTTGCTTTTCCCATTCCAATAAAATAACTATTCTTTAGACAGCATGATATTGGGCTATTACTCTAATGTCTAACATGAAACAATTGACATTTACACCACACTATAGCCAGGTAACTTCGAGCCAGGTGCTTTTGAAGAGGTTCAGCGCCTGGTCGACGTCACTCATTTGACCCATGGCTGACCATAGAAAAAGAGAAGGAACACTATTATAAATAAACTTTCCGACTTTTGTCCTTGTCCCTTTTAGGCTAACATCTAAAAATAGTAACATCGTACACATAAACATATTCGTTATGCGAGCTTGCACTCTGTTTCAGCAAGTGCATACGGGGATGCATGAGTTCATCTTAAGGTATCCGAACACGTTCGGAGTAATTTTTAACAAAAGAGCATACTAAAACGTTATAAATGCTCTTTTAGGACTCAATACCAATAAATATTACTATTTAACTATCAAAATTTAAAATAAATTACCTGAATTTTACAAAAATCACAATTATAAGTGAAATTTTAGCAATATTTTTAAAAAACTTCAAAGCAGTTAGAGAAAAAAGTAATAAACATATATTAGTAAAAGTATTACTAAAACAAATTAGATGCATTTATCTAGAAAATGTACTAAATTTTTAATTTTTTATTAAAATTTGAAAATTTTAAAGCTGATTGAGTAAACTTTAGAAGAAATGTTACATTTTTTATGACACCATTATTTAAATAACAAGCCATAACTCAAAATTATTCCTACAATAAGAAATATTTTAGTACATTCTCTAGAAAATAACGTAAATATCAGGTTCAAGAAATTTTATAGAAATACATTTGTGATATTTTGAGTTATCAGACTCGCCATGATAGATTTTGAGCAATTTAAATGCCCACTTCTGGTAGATCAAAAACCCACTTCCGGTTTTTCTTAATTTATAAAATTGATTGTAATTTGGCCTCTAGGTAGTGTAGAAACAAAACAAAGTATGTTTCGTAAAGTCAAAAGATAGCTCTATTCAATAAAATAAAAAATAAAAAATATCTGTCTTGACTGAATTTGGTCATTTTCAACGTGTTCGAATACCTTAAATTTTTCACATTTTTTATTTATTTGTTTTACACCAACCTGGCCTCAAAATATTCTAAATATCTTGAAATTTGAGAATATGTTTCGTTTTTCTCAAAAATTACGATTTGAATAGCCAATGGTCCCTTTTTTATGCATGACGTGTATATTCGTCTTGACGCGTATATTCGTCATGACATATATACTCGTCATGATTCAAAATCCTCTAACTTATTCACGACAAGTATACTTTTTAATCACAGTTGACTGGTTAAGGATTTGATGATTCCTTATGGTTAATAGCTTTACGGGTAGCATAAAAGAAATTAAACTATACTAATTAAAACAAAAAAAAATTATTTTTACCTCTTGTGGAGGTACATCAAATGTCAGAGTTCTGAGATCCACTTTGGTATAGTTTTCAATGCATGGCAAGATGAAGAAAATGCCTATATACATATATAGATAATATTTTATAAGTTTTGTTATATTTAAATACATTGTTTAAAATACGCATATTACAGTATTTGATTGTCAATTATTGAATCATTATAATGAAATAGCGAAAGAATTATTTTTGTACGTTTCATTTTTTAAAAAAAATATTTTTTCGTTACTATTTTGAATTTATAAATATGAAGTTTATTGAAGACTTGCAAATTTTTTTTCCATCGTGTCTCATAATTATTTTCTCGAATTTCGGAACTTTAAAAGGAATCTTAATTATTAAAAATAATCTTTTTGGATAGCACAAGAAATTGTAGTCGAGTTTTTTAAATAATAGATTATGCAGAAAGCGAAATAACTTGTAACATTTATTGAAATATTTAAAACTGCCCTGTGTAAAAGACATGAATATTTATGCGTGCATAATAGGCTTTTAGAAACGTTTCATTAACCGTATGGACTTGGAATTTTGTTTATTAATACATTCTGAATTATAGATTAGCTCATATAATATTAAAACACGCAAAAATTCAAAGACTGCCTCTGAATTTCCAAGCTAAGCATTTTTTCATTATAGATTTAATTTTGTAAATAAGATAATTTAATTTTTATCAGAATACCTTATTTTTTTAAAATATAGCAGTTAAAAAGTGCTTATGCTTCAAATGTTTAGAATGTTATACTTATGATATGTGTGTGACATTATAAACATTTACAAAGAGAGAAATAAAATCTTACCAGGTCCTTTTGATCCACCATGTAACAAACGTCCAAGGCGAAATATAACGGCTCTTTCATATTCTTGTACAACCTAAAGGGTAAAAAGAGAATCGTGTTAAATAAACGTAAAGACAGATTAAAAGGCTTAAAAACATGCTTAAAAATAAAATTTTCGATTCTTTTTTTAAGAAAAATGAATATTTTATATAATTTTAAATATTATCGAATCTATTTGCTTAATATTGCAGAAACAATTTTCGAAAATGGGGATCAAAAACAGTCTCTTCTCACAGATAACCTATCTTGTATCACCTTTTGTTGAGTTTTAGGAGGATTTTTTTTTTTTTTGAGTTAGAGCTTTAAGAAATTTGTTGTGTATGAGATGTATTTTAAAAATAATTTTAGCACTATGTTTTAATATAACACTAATATAAGACAAATATTTTATTAGCATTTATTGAAGATGTGAGAATAATATGTATCGAGCTACAAGGACATAAACATGTTTTGGGCATATATAAACTAGATAAAATAAATAATAGTGTGTAATAATAATAGTAAGATCATGCTCAATGAAAATTTTAATTTTTAAAAGATGATTTTTAAATCTTTAGGTGCAACGGAATAAAGCTCGTTTGAATAATATTTATTTTTTTATTATATCAATTGTCGAAAAATCTCACAGGCAGAGAGACTATATATATATATATATATCAGGTCTAGAAAGTTTAGCTTCAAAATTAAGTAAATTATAAATAGAAATAGAATGAACATTTTACTATCCCGTAGGGATTTGAAGGTAAATAAGAATACTTAAAGGTATAGCGAGAACTGACTTGGAGAGAGCGTAAGCGGAAAGAATAGCTGGTGACTCCTCACTGTGGTGTTGTTTTTTGTTCCACTCGGTTGTGCTTCAAAGGGCCGCAATGTTGGATTTAATATGTTTGAAGAATAATAAAGAAGTATTTTAGAGATGAGAGAGAGAGAATGCTCTCTCCTCATTTTACCATCGGGCCTGGCATATATATATATATATATAAAAATATATATATAATATATATATAGTCCTATTTACTATATATTTAAAATAACTGTGAGAAACTGTAATTAATTAAATGTACCTCAATATTTTTCGGAAACTTTTTATGGGAAACATTTTGTTTTAAATTTTTTAGCGAAGAAATCACGTGAAACAGTTTTGAAGTTATATATTTAACATTTGTTTAATATTGGAATAATCTTCCAATAAAATGCTTAAATTTTTTCCATTTATTTAAATATTTTCGCCTATTTTAATTACATCTTTACATGATATTAAATTCAGAAGAGACGTATATACCTCATGTTAAATCGTTCTAGTTTAAATTTGTACTCCAACAAATCAGGGTTTGATCAATAAGCAATTTAAAATATAGCAGAAAAGAGAATGAAAATGTGATGTTATGACGTAAAACTCGAAACAAAAGCTTTTAATTCAATTTTTACTTGATACTAGAACATTTTTCATCATATACTCCATCTGCGTTGCATTCAAAATCTTTCATTATGTCAGACCAGCTTAAATTCGAATTTTATGTTAAAAAGAACGAACAATATAGAGCACTTATGCACGTTACTCAATTTAGAAACTCTCATTTATAATATCATCAATATTAAAATATTGACAGCATTTGAATACTTTTATTTATGAAAACGTTCTATTTTTGGTTTTTAGGTTTTCGCAGAATCATCAATTACCAATGAAATAATACCTGTTTCTATTTACTAACCAGCAGTATTAAAGAATCGATTCGTTTCCGTGTTGTAGAACTTAATTGGATTGGAGACATAGTTCTGAAACTTGAAATCGATCAAATAAAAAGCCCATAATGCATTTTTACATAATTCTTTAGAATTGTATCTTTAATAAAAAAAATTCAATCGAGAAGTCATCGTTTTATGGATTCGTTGAAGTGTTTTTTCCCTCGCTTTGCTTAGTTTTAATTTAATGAAGATAGATTTTTTTTTTAGTTAAAAAAAACGAGCAGATAGGTAAAGAAATAAAATATTTATAAAGTGAATTATCATAAATGAAAGCTAACTATAAGATAAATAATGCATTTAATTATTCTGATCGTTTTTGTAAGAAAGTTGTTTAATATTTAATTTAACAGAGGTAGCAGGAAAGGAAAGCACAGGAAATATACTTTTCAAAATATATTTCCTGTGCTTTCTTTTCAAAGTTTAATAATTTAGCGTTATTCTAATGCTGCATTTTTATATTTACACATTAGATTTTAATACAGTTTTTTTTATCTGAAATGTTTTTCATGCAATATTTCTAAAGATTGTCTTGTTCTTGATAACTCGTACTCTCTTTTGTCATATATATAAAGGGCTTACAATCAAGATTAATGACAAATTTTCTTTTTTTTTTCCGTTTTAATCTTGCTGAAAATTACGAAAATATGCCTCTTTACGAGAGATGAAAGCAAACTTTAAGTTTAAAGTATGGCTTGAGTGGATATTTATTTATTAATGTTGCTCTGTGAAGCATCGCGGTGGCTTTTAATAATGGATCTCGCAATTTTGAATCATGATCAAATGACGAATCCTGAGAGCCAGTACGCTCTCACTGAATTTTCTCTGAACTTTAAGCCTCATGACAGAGTTAATGAGCATCAGCCCCTCTGCACAGCTGATTTTTAGTGTTACTGGGGTCGAAATCATTACTCCAATTCACGAGTCCTTGACCATGACCACTAGGCTACCACGTTTATTTTAGTGAGTGAGTGAGTGCTTATAAACATCGCATAATAAAAGAACATGAGGGTATAAAACATGGCTTGAAAATAATTAAGCTAAATGCAAATTAAAAAACAAAACTTCTCAACAAAAATTCATATGTTTTAGAAGAAAAAGCGTCTGAAATTAATGTATTAACTGCTTTTAATCTTTGATTGCTTGAAATGTTGAAATAGGTTTTCAAATCAGCACAATGGGGGAAAAAAAAAATTTATATTTTCGTGGTTTTTGTATGCAATAAATAGTACTTTTATATCCTCATGAAGCTGCCGTAGCCTATTGGTCAAGGTAACGGACACGTGGCTGTGGCAAGTCATAATTAGATCCCAGTATCTCTGACCTGCCGTGTAGGGGAGCGATGCATGTTAAATCTGCCCAGAGCTCAAACGAGTGGTAGTTAGGAGAGGGGGTTTCATCTCGGGTGTCGTCCTCGTCACTTGACCATGGTTCAAAATGACGAGGTCCGTCGCCAAAAGCCCTAGCGTAGCTGAACAGGGCGACGTTAATATTCTCACTCACTTTATATCCTCAAATAAAAGACTATACTTAAATTTTAAGAAAGTTGCTTTTATTAACTGCAAACTATAAGTCTTGATATGGAAAAGTGCTCGTATTGGTTATAAAATTTAAGGTATCCAGCTACTTGCGACAACTTCTTTTTAGAAAAAAAAATGGAGATATCGGAATTTTTTTAGAGTTCTTAGAATTATTTAGAACACACACATTTTATGCAAAAAAGTTTAAAATTAAGAAGATAAAAAGGAATTATTACTATTAAAATGGGAAAAAATTGGTAAAAGTTTATAAAAATTTACAAAAATAGGGCCTTCTCTTTACAAAAAGTTAAGGAACAAATCGTCAATTTTTCATATATACTCGGATCGTGCCACGGATGTTGCCACGGCAGTGATTCACGCCTTTAGCAATATTTGACTCATTTCTATATCTATATTTTGTTATATACACCTTTGCACTTTGTCATACACGACAACAACAACAACAACTTTGCTATTCCTGTTTGAAATGACTTTCAGGATAAGAGATATTTTAATTTTTACAAAAACGAGAGCACTTTATCTTAGTTATTATATGAAATTGCTTTAAAAAACAGTGATTATATTCACATAAGGGATTGTTAATCTTGTAATAAATAATGATCGATAAATCTGAAGGTTGAAACACTTCTACTATCATACTGAACATACACAAAAAATTTCAGTTAATTATTTTCAAAACTTTTTTGAGAAATAGCTGTCCCCGTTTGAGCATTTAAAAAAAAACACACATTTCGAGTAAAACGCGTTTTAAAGTATGACATCTTGCTTAAAGTAATGCCATCTGCTTTTACCAAAACACTTGTAGTTTTTGTTCTAGAGAAAGGGAAATAATAAACTTGGTATTTTTATAAAGCTAATAAGATGGCCTATAAAATAAAATAAAAAAATGTAAATTTTTGGCAAAACTTACAATTTTTGGGTGGTCGGATACCTTAAGAAAAGGCACAAGAAAATATTACAGTGCATTACAGTTTGAAACATTACTAACAAATCATAATTATTTATTAAACATATGTTCTTATCCTATGTAATAGTAAGAAATTCTAATAAAAATATAAAATAGCTTAAAAAATTCAAAGGTTTCCAGGGATAAACTATTAAAAGGAAGCATATAACTTTATGAGAAAATTTTATTAAAATATGATCAGGAAATCTAGAAATATGTACACATTTACATGAATTTCTATTTTTATATCTAATTTTGCTATCAAACGGAGTTTAAAAAAATAATATTTATATATAATCTGATAATTATAATGTGACGTTCAATCTTATTTTTAGATACCAATTTTTATATTCATGATTTCTTTCTAGTCTAAGAATTCTGTATCCTCAAGTGAGTCCACATACACTTTCGAACGATGTTTAAGCAAATATTTGAAGACATGATGGAAATCGCATTTTTTCTATTTTAAACAGAATAGTGCTTTTGCACTCAACAGAGAAAAAGATGCTTCAACCTTACTGCTGCTTTAAGAGGAATGACTCATCCTTTCATTTAAGCTATAAAAGGGAAATTAACTTAAAATATAATGACTTAAGATGATTTACAGCTTCACGAAATATTTTGTTACTACAATACTTAAAAAGAAATAGAATGCTGTAAATGTATTTTATACATACCTTAATGCAGAAAAAGATAGATAGAGGGAATGTTGCAACAGCTATGATCATAGACAGTATAGTGAGTATCCAACCACATATCCCAATCCCAGTATCAGAGGAATCCGCTGAAATGAAAAATGTTTCTCAAATTTCATTTTATAATTTTAGAAAAAAATTAACGATGAATTGTTTTATTTCGAACTTTTAAAACTGTATAATAACTGAAATTCATATATTATGAGAAATAATTCAACAAATTATGAATCTAAAAACGTACGTGTAGTAAGATAATTTATGCTTAATTTATTTTATTATAATATTTTACTCAGAAATAATTTTTAAAAATTCCTGTTAGGAGCTTTATTTAAATACATTGGACATGCAAAATAATGAAAAATAAAATATGTTTTTTTTATCTATGCACAACATTACAATTAGGAAAAACATTTTGATATTTTGATATGTTCTTATTTAAATTTAAGATATTATTTCTATCACATAGTTTCAATTAAATATATTATAAAGAAATGAAAACACATATGCGCAAGCATAAAGCAATGAAAATTAAGTAGGTAAAACAGTATTGTAAAATATTTAAAATATATTTTCTTTCTCATATTTAAGTGTGTTTCTTACGTATTTGAACATTGTTTTCTAAATTATTGTAGAATTTTTTTATTATTTTTTTTTCATTTTGTGCTTTTTAGAATTGGAATTTATCATTTTTTTAAAAATCTTTCTTCAAATTAATTATCAGATTTTTCAAGCGAATGTCAGGTACTTCATGAGAAATTGATAACTAGCATTCTATAAAATCCTTAGGTTGTGTGTGTTTTTTAAGGCAACCAGTTAAGAAATGTAAGGTATAATATTATTGAGAAAAGATTTTTCAAAAAAGCGAAACATGTGTGTCAACGATAAAAACTCCAAAAAATTCTAATTATCAAAATATTAATACTTTGTATTAATGTATAAAACACATTTATTTATTCAATACTTTCCTTCACATTTAAAGATTTTATTTGGAAAAAAGCATAAAATAATCTTAATTATTTTTCTTTTTCTCTTCCAACGGATGGATAAATAAAAATAAGTAGTCTTTAATAACATATTGCTTTTAAAATCATCAAAGTAGTTATTTAGTTTCAACAAAATGTCTCAAAGAATTGTTATAAAGTGGAATAGTATTTCAAAAGTAAGAGCATGAAACTTTTTCCGTACAAAAGTATTGATTATAAAATAAATGCTATAGATGTACAGAAAGATCTTATAAAGTAACAACAACAAAATAAAACTCACAAAAAGATAGCAAAAGACTGTATAAAAGTAATAATATTAAAACACAATTATATATATATATATATATATATATATATATATATATATATATATATGTATATATATATAAATATATATATATATATGATTTTTAATAGCGTGTAATTATATCCTTTATTTTCTACAAAAAACTTCGTTTTTATTTATACAATAATAGATATTATTAAACTTGATGGAGTATAAATGTAGAATGAAAGTCTAATTAAATCAGACAATTTCAAAGATTATACCTATTGAAGAATAATACAAAACAGCTGTCTTTCAAAGATCTATTGTTATGAGATTCTATTCAGATATAACCAAAACTTTTTGCAAGAATTTCTTAACAATTCCTCTGAATAATTATTATAATGAGGTTCATTAATAGGCAAAAGGTATTGGTGTCATTTATGATTGATTGTATATTAAAGGTATTATAAATAATTGCATTTCATTGATTGTATTACGACTAATTGTATTATATGGATTATATTATGACTAATTGCATTATATTGATTGTATTATGACTAATTGCATTAAATTGATTGTATTATGACCAATTGCATATTTCAAACCAATACGAGGTCTAATGGGGAATGGCATTATAATTTTGAGCCTCTATCAAGGACAGCATCTGAGTCGGTACCCTACTTTCCAAACTTCCATATCATATCAGCGTGAGGACTTAAATCATCAGCCATTTTGTATGTGCGTCAGCGCCTTTAATGGATACTTAGAGGCACCAGGACTGGACAGAAATAATACTGGCAACGAGTTTGCGATGATGACCCATCAGCTACTCTGGTCACTGATGCCATTTATGATAAATCCAGAAATGAAAATTTTGGTGGATAAAACTGATAGTAAGAACAAATGTATATTTAACTACAATCCAGTTCCTTTAAAAAGGTAAATTATTAAATTGTGCTTTTTAGTTTAAGTTTTCCTCAAAATTTCTGTAGAACACTCTGGATAATAATTATTCTTAGTTTAAACAAGTAACAAAAAAATTAAGTTAATTCCTACTTTGAATGGATGAATAGAAAGTATTTTATTAACGATTGAAAATTTGAACAAGATATATATATATATATATATATACATATTTATATAGATAGAGAGAATGAACTAAATTAATAGGAATTGGAAAAAGAGCGTGGTTTGTCTGCATTACTGTAACAATGCACACCCGGTTTGGCTGAAAAACCGGTTTTAGACGACAAATTTTGTCATTGTTTTGTTGTTGTTTCTTATCCAGATGGTGTAGCACCACCTCCATAAAACCAAAAATCTCCCAAAAATCCAGAAATAAGATAGGATGTTCTAAAACCTTTTCATATGAAAAACTCAAACCATTCAGAATATGACTGGGAGAGGCCTGATCAGCCTCGCACCTCTGGAAAGACTTTCCGGCCCTGTTGAAAAGACAGAGATTTGATGTGACTACTAAAAAGCACGATACCTAGTCTGTTGATACTAAAAAGTCTGTTGATACCTAGAAATATTAAGTTGGTGACATCAACGAGGTTTTTCCCCAAAATACCAAGGGTGATGTCATTGTTTTAACAATTACATTATTACAACAATGGAGACAAATTTAAGTTTGCGTTAAAAACCCGTAATTAATTAAATTAAATTAAATTAATTAACTTGAATAGAAAGTATTTTATTAAGTATTGAAAATTTGAACAAAATAAATATATAAATAGTGAAAGAATGAGCTAATAGTAGGAAATGAAAAAGATTATTAGGAGCAATGTAATTTAAAGTACGAATATTTTTTTTTTTTGTTATCAAGAATATATTCTTGATTATATAACATATTATTCCTTAAAAAAGTAATTATAATTTATAACTTTTTGTTAGAGGAGATCAAATGATTGTCAATTAATTTTGTGTTACAGTATTAATTTGTAATACAAGAATAATTGACTATAGATGTTTTAATTGAAGAAGTTATTTAGCAAACCCACACACACACTGCCATCAGTAGAATACAGCTCGACTAATAAAAAACTTATTTTCAATGTGAGTATTACTTGTTATAGAATTGACTCCTCTGAAACTAATGCTTATTTTAATGTTTTACATATAATGTAAACCCAGATTCTCCGGATAAATATAGCCAAGATTTTTTTTTTTGTTAATATAATCAAAGGAAGTTCAAACTTTGTATCCTCTGATAATTTTTTGTAGGAAATTTGTAAGATTCTTTCTTCTAATGGTTGAAAGCACGCACATTTATTTGCCTCTTAAATACTTAGAATTTGTGTATTGATGATTGTATTTTTTCTTTAAATTAAGAGTTAAATAATTTGCCTCTTGATGTAAATTGATGTGCAGCAAAATTTATTAATTTGAAGTAATTTAATGAAAAAGGGTTCTAATTTTCTTTGAAGGGTTTAATGAATTTCTACTGAAACATCGGATTTATCAATTAAATTTGAAAAAGTTATCAAATTTCATCCATCATTTATGTTTTACTCTATAATGACTAAATTTTACTTGTTACTAATTGCAAAGTGCAATAATATTCATCCATCTCTTGATTTTGCTTAAGCAATAAAAAAGTTATTATTAAAATTTTCTAAAATGTGCACAAAACCAGAAAAAAAAACATTTCTTTTTTTCAATTTTAAATTAATTTTTTAAAAAAATCGAAGTAAAATTCTTTTCAATTGTCTGTTTTCAAAAGTAATTTAAAATAAAAATATTAACTCATCAATTGTGTTTTCAAAATTTATATAATTAAAATGTGTTGTGTCGTTACAATTTGAAACAAAAAGGACCCTCAAAAATATAATTTAACTAGACTTACCTTTTGCATACATTTATGTTACAATACATAATATTCAGAAATCCCTTATAACGATTTTCATTTCAGTTCATGTTGATTTCCTATCTCTTCTCGCGTGTTTCTCATGAAATGCTATATCGTTAGAAGTAAAGTAAACAGGTGGAAATTTGATATTGACAAGTACCCAATTTCACGTGACTTGTTACCATAGCAACGATTTTAAGCCACGCCTACTAGGCACACTTCAGATCGTCACGGTCCACTTACATCTCGTTTCTCATTTAATGAGCTGTGCCTGAGGTATTCGATACACAAATAACTTTTCGAGGGTAATCTGAATTTTAAGGTAACCAATAACAAGTACTCAAAAAACAAATATTACGTTGAAGCTGTACAATACGTCATTAGTATTGATTCTATAAGGGAAGAAGTTCAAGATTAAGTTTTTAATTTTGAAAGTGAAAAATTGAGATTAATGCAACAGCAAAGGAGGTTGAAATTTTTCAACCGAAACTCTTTACAAAATATTTAAAATCATATTTTCATTCTGAAACATTTTAATCCTTTTCATAATAAGAAAATTTTAAAGACAATTGAAAGATTCTCTTCTATTTTTCAATTCCTACTCTATTAGTTCACACTCTTCCTATATATATTTATATATCTTACTCAAATTTTGAATCGTTAATAAAATACTTTTTATTGATCCACTCAAGTTTAAATACATTTTTAAACTTATAAAGGATGACACTTGATGTTAATACAGTTTGTTCAAGTATTAATTCATTGATTAAATTTAATTAATTGATTATAGTTCAAGAAATATATTTCAGTCAAGATTATTTCTCTAGATGGCAGCACCATTGGATAAACCAAGTTTTGTTAAATTTGTGTGATGAATACTTAACTTAATCTGATATGCTAATAAATGCTAGTAAGATGTCAGCATTCCTTTTACACTGCTTTTAAGCTAAATTCTTTCGAATAATATTCAACTTTTTTTTTAAATGTAAGTACAAATTTAATGTGATTAAAAAGTTTTTAATGTTAATTTAAAAGATGTTTTGAAAAATAATTTTGTGATTCTGTCATATGTATAAACATGTTTATATTAATTGTAATTATCTAATAAATAAATTATAGCTTAAAAATACTAAAAAACACCCTTTTATAGTTAATCGAACTAAGTTAGATCTAAATCTTTTTGTCGCCAAATCTGGATACGGGATATGAAATGAGTCACCAGATGCCGGATGAGATCTGAAAATGAGAAATCCTTAGTCCTGATGATCCTGATCAGGACAATGGAACAAATTATTAAATTATTATATTGTCATCGATCTAGGACAAGTAAGCAAAATTTCGAACTAATCTGACCTTCTAAAGGGGGTAAAAATTGAGTTTAAAGATTCTGTTACATACAAGTGAAGCTTATAAAAGGGTGTTAAAAAGTAACTAAAATAAAATTTTTCTTTGTTGACCTAAGTAGGAATTGACATTAAAAAAAATTTGTATTACTTGTTAGAATAAAATTTCTGAAAATAATGCATAAAAAGCGCAGAATATAAATACGAATCTAGTTTTATGCACAACAAATCAAATTACCGTAAAATCCGACGTATAACGCGCACTTTTAACACAAAAAATGAGATCGAAATTTACGGGTGCTCGTTATACGCCAGGTTTAAAAAGGATAGCTTTAAAAATAAAAACAAAGATAAGCATATAAAGAAAACTAGACTTGTACATTCATCGAAATACTGTTTATTTTAATGAATTGAAATACCTAATGAACTTCAAGAGTTGTAGTTCTAAAAATATACATTTTCCAAAAAAACCTGGGATAATACCTTGAATAAATGATTTCAAAACGTAAGAGCTCTGCATATTTATATTTCAGGTTTTTTCGTAAAAAAAAAAAAAGGGGGGGGGGTGCGTTATTTGGCGAATATACCTGAAAATTTAAAAAATTCAGGTTGAAAGTTTAGGTGCGCGGTATACGCCGAATTTTACGGTTTGTTTCTTACAACAATTAATGCTGATGCCATTAAAACTTATTTTTGCTTTGATTTATTTTTGAAAAAAAAAATTTCCATCGTAAGAAATATTTGAAATTTAAAAAAAAAGAAATTTATTTTTATTTGTCATTTTATTTAAATCAGATATCAGTTTTAAGTTATTAAGTTTATAATTTTCTGTTGATTACGTGCCTTAAATTTTTTAAAAACAATCAGAAATGAAAGTGCTTAATAAATCATAGTTTTAATGTATCTATTTTTAAAGGAAATTTTTATCTATTTTAACAGAATTTTGTGCATTCTATATTATGATTAACATTTCGGTTATTCTTAATACAAAGCTCATCCCTAACGAAATTTTGATTTAACGACGTATACCTCTAAAACATTCATTTTTTGTTTTAATTCAAAAAGAAACTTTTCATAGAAATTAATTTGTGTACGATTAATTTGTGCGCATTTAAATTTATTAATTTTAATATTTTAATGAATTTTTAAAAATGTGTCCCAGTGCAAGTGAGTATTTCTGTATTTGAAAGTGAATTATTATAAGTACTATGAATTATTAATACTATTACCACAAGAAGTTATAATACTTGTATATTTTCATAGGAATCTTCTGTAATGTGTTCACTAAAAATACTATACTGTGCTCGAATTAATTGGGACAAACACGTCTCTCTTGTTTCAGTTGGTATGTGATGAGTTGGGACTAGTAATCTCCTGAACCACCTTAAACCCGATACATCTGCCTTCAGGTAGTGTGACAGATCTACTCTTTAACTATAATTTATTCATTTCAATGTATCAAGAGTTCAGTTGTGAGCCTTTCAGTGGGGCAGCTGGTAATTTTAATTTTGCTTTCTTTATAAGACGTGTTACTTTTCCTTGTTCAAAGATGGATATTACTCCGAGGAGCCGTTCTAAAATAAATCGCTCAATGAACATACTTCTATAATTGGGAGAGATTTAACTATGACAGTTGGTGTGATCGAATTAAGAGTTTTAAGAACATTTCAAAATTCTAGATCATCGTCTCCAAAAAGAAAAGAAAAATGTTGGTACAAGTGGAAAACTATTCTAAGAATTGATAACATTTTAATAAGAATTAACAAAATAAATCCAAGAAAGACAAGCATTTTTGAAGAAATTTATTAGATAATGGTGTTGAAGGGAGTACCTCAACTGCACGGAAAAGGCATCTGGTAGGTGGCTTTAAGGCAAGAAAGCTGAGGACAAAAACTATCTCTTAGTCAGAAAATGATGAAAAAACATTTAACATGGGTCAAAAAATACCGATCATGGACTGTTAACGACCGGAAGAAGTTGATTTTGAGTAATGAAACATTTATTTGTGCAGGGACACAAATCAAGTGCAGTTAGACGAAGTGAAGTTGAAACTTTGTTACCAGATCATATCCAACAGATTGTAAAGCCCACTTCTAAACAGATGTTAGGGGTTTTTTCCCTCAACAAATGACCCTGGAAGCTTAGCTCCTCTTAAATACATGATAAACTCTGTCAAATATATAGAAATATTTTGTAGTAGGATTGTTCCATTCTTGGAAATATTTGATGTAACATTTCAACGTGACTTGGCCCCTTTTCACAATTCGAAATTGGTCCATACTTTTACGCGGAAAATAAAATAAAAGTGCTTGATTGGCTTGAAAATACCTCAGATTTAAATCCTTTTCAAAACCGATGGCATATTCTTAAGAATTATTTCGCTAAGATGAATCACACCACAACAGAGAAAATGATATTAAGTAAAAGGTGACCAATTTTTTTTACCATGAAAAGGAGGACGTGCTCGCGCAAAAAATTTAAGAAAAAGTTACAACCTAAATATATGAAACATTTTGTTAATTCAAATAGAAATACGCTAATTACGCTTGCACATTTCTTTTAATTATTTGCTTAACCGACTATTTTCCCAAATAATATTTTTTTGTCAATATATCTTATTCTAATTCCTCGGAAATTTCAGAGCAATATATATATATATATATATATATATATATATATATAAATCATCTTTAGTAATATAGAAAATTATGTTCCTAGCCTTAAATATTATCCGCAATATCTGAAATTATTAAAAACCAATTACAATAATGAGTCTGCAAACTTTTTAGACCTACAGTTAAATGTTAAGAATAATCTACTAATTAGTAATATTTTTGATAAAAGAGACTCTTTTGATTTTAACATTATTAAAATGCCTTTTTTAGGGTAGTAACCCCTATCTATTTTTAGAAATATTATCTTAAATTTTATAAAAAGAAACAATGATTTAGTCACAGATAATGATGTTAAACAAATAAATTATAAGCTGTTCTGCAATAATTGCTTGGATTACAACTATCCAAGTAAATTCATTTTTAAATATATTTCTAAGTTATCTCTCTAATTCTTCCTTTTTAATGTTAAAATATTTTTCTTTGTTTTCCCCTTCTATTTTTATTATTTTCAATATGTTTTTGTTTGCTTAGTTATATTACAATAAAACTATCTAGGTGGCGCAACTAATTTTTGTTTCTGTTTTAACCAATTTTTAACACGTCATTTAGCGTTGTTGCCTGATGATATACTGGTCTTATTCTTCTCTTGTGGATTGCATTTTTTCATGTACGTTTTTGCGTTGTTTTTCCTTTTCAAAATAATTTTTTATTTTCATCTTTTAAGAATCCTTTCCTTTCATATTTTATATTAATTTAATTTTATTTTTCTGTCGGTTGCAAATTACACGTGGTTGGTTTTAGGCCTAACTTTTCAATATGGTTTTGTATTGCTATTTAATCCTAATTTTGCTGGTCCTAATTCAGTAACAGCTTTAGAAATCATAATAGGTCTCCATTTTAGTCGATTGACTCCTCTGGTTTCTTACATTTTAAAGTTCTAACTCTGTTTCCTGCTATACATACGTTTATTTAATTCTTGTACAATATACTTTTCCATCATTTTTTATAGTTATGTTTCTTGAAATCTGGTTTGTATCTTCTAGCTTTGTTAGTGGTATAATTTAGTATTATGATTTTATTATACTGTGTATTTTTTTCATCTTATGATACTATATATATATATATTGCTCTGAAATTCAGATGAAGGATATTATAATTCAGTATGAAGGATATATATATATACATATATATATCCTTCATACTGAATTGTACGGTAAGTGCTACAGCTAAAGTATCAACGCTCAATCTTGATTTCTCACTTATCCAAAAATCATTACTAACTGCAAAAACCCTTTCAACTTCTGCTTTATTTCCAGAGCAGTGCAACGTTAATTCAACAAGAATAACTCAATTATACTACGTGGAAAATATTCGTTTTTGAAATAATTAAATAATTCTACCCATCTTTTATAAATTTCAGCATGCTGATTTTCCAATTGCTCCAATTTATTAGAATTTATATAGGCAGTCAGTCTTCTAATTTCTTCAAATTGACAATTCTCATCGAATTTAATATCATGCGTTTCTTTCGATAAAAACTCAACATAATTTTCTGTATATGCCCAGTTTACTTGCGAAGAAGTCAAAAAACACCATTGAAAACTATTATTTCCTAAGATGTTTGTTTCAGGCCATTCTGCGATATATTGGAAACATGTTCGGTTCATCTCTGAATGCATATTAACAGATCAGTTTTAAAATATTGAAAAGGAGGATACTTTTTGAGGAAGGACAGAACCTATAAAAGGAGGACGGTTGGCCACCTTATATGAAGGGCTATACTAGTGTGTTTCCCAGATGATGAAATCAAGAACATGCGTGCTACTCTAGTGGAGTCAATGCCAAGACGGGTTGAAAAGGTCATTTCTGCTAAAGGAAGACATATTTTGTACTAATATACAGATTTTTCGGTCTATTTAAGGTATGTAATTGTAAAAAGCTAAGGTTTTAGTAAACATCTCTTATTTCCTATTTGTCCCAATTAATTCGAACAGTATAGTAATGGAGGACATCTTTAACTGGAATTGAATGCTTAGAATTCAGTCTTGTTTTGTATTTATGTTACTGAATATATATTTGGTTATCTAGAAGAGACTTAAAACGTAATATGTTCTAGAATTTACTCTATTCCACTTTTTAATTAAAAAACATTTTTAGACCAATTATTGAAACCATAATATAGTATTTTTAAGGTTCTGTGTGGGAAACATTCATATTAACAGGAATTGATTTTAAAAGGCAGAGCAGGTTATATACTAAATTAATAAACGTTGACCTTTTAATAAAGAATTCGTTTCTTCAGAAAATTATTTCTGTGTTTCGTGGTCAGATTATGTGAAAGTGTTACGTGAATCCATTCAACAAATACTAGTATCATTTTATAAAGCAATCGAATTCATCATCTTTAGCATTTCTTTTATAGAAGCAAATGTTACCACCAAATGTTAATTGCATATATAAAAATAAATTAAATACAAATTTAATAACATTCTTTGAAGTTAACGGATAGAAATATATACTAGGGTAATCCAGAAAGTAAATTCCATTTTACATTTTCACCGAGAATCAACTGCGTATTTTAGTTCAAGCCTACTTGTGCTTTCAGCTGAGTTATTGGCAAGCGAGAAAAAACATTTTCAGATCGCTGATTTATACTTTGCTTGTTTGGTGAAAGCTTAAAAATGCTTGAAACAATCAAGCAAGCGAGGTCATTCAATCTCTGAATCTGAGGAACTCTAAAGTTTGTGAAATTCACAGACGAACTGGGGAAATGATCGGACCCGATGCGATAAGCGATTCCATATTCAAAAGAGGATGTAATAATTCAATGATGGACGTGAAAACGTTCACAATAACGAACGAAGTTATGGAGTTGTGATGAGAAATTATTGACCACTCTCCCTTCGAACTTCATTTCTCACCATGTTATGTAATGTCCTGTCTTGTTAACAAGCAGTTTCGGGACAACGACGAGGTCAGATCTATTACTACCCAGCGACTGTAATCGCAGGAGGCATCGTTCTTTGACGAGAGCAATCAAAGTGTCGTGTCCTGCAATGATGAATACCAAAACAATTGTAGTACCTATGTCGAAAAATATTCTGGCCGTTGTAGTTCATCACACACACACACATGTAATAACAATCAGTAGCAAATTATAGTTTCTTTTTTTGTGATACTTAATGGAACTTACATTCTAGGTTACTTACGTATATTGCTATAGTAAGTTTAGACTTTTCAGCCAAAGGAATTTTGTAGCCGGAGAAATGATTTGCAGGCAATGAGTGGATATTTTCCGCAATAATGCTGAAAAGGTGGGGTGATCATCGCGATAAATTTAGTCATCAAATATCACCCAAATCACCTACCCTAGTATTATCTGGAAGAGTTTAGAGCAGAGGTGGACAGGCTTTTCCAAGGCACGGACTACTTCTGATGTTTTTAAGGTGTGGCGCCTTAAAAACGCCCCCCAGTGGTGTGGGTGTGGCTATTTTGTAATAAAGTTGCATGTTTCCTTTTCTTAGCGCTTATTTTCGACATTGTAGTCCTCATTTAAAATATGACAGATTGCTCTATGTTTACTATCAAAATACGAGTAACACAAATTTATTGAATGCTTGAACAACTGTGAGAGACTGCTAGGCCGTGGAAATATTCAATTCAGTGAGCAGAGAACATACGTGAACAGAAGAAATGAAACTGAAGTATGTTTATTTGTTCGCTGTTGAGTCTCCCTTCATCGCAACACGAGAACCCAATCCAGTGGAAGCGCGGAGATAGGATGATGTTTCAATGGCAAAACCCGCGCTGTCGTGGGAAGAGTTGATCATCAACATTTGTTCTCCTCTTCAATCGGCGCATGGGAAAAAAATCATTTATACGACTGACATCGAAGTGATCACATTTTCCCTCTACAGTGGCTGTGAACGTATTGAGCTTCATCATGCTCTTCCAATGAAGATACATATGTCATCTACACATTTATCGAATTATTTGCTCAAGTCTACACAGTCGCATCGATTATGAAAAGCGGATTCTTGAGTCTAGCTGGCGTCGATGCTCCAAAATTATGATACTTTTCCCTGGCGCAGCTAGCTTTGAGGGGGGGGGGGCTGCATCGAAATTCCTTCGGGGTCCTTTTTAGATATAAGAGCCGGTTAGTGGAATGTAGTTACATATGTTGGGGGCCCTGTAGCTTTGGGGCCCCTTATCATTGATACAGCGGTAGCTACGCTTCTGTTTTGTATGTGCGTCTTCAGGTCTTAGTAAAGATGGTGACCCCAAAATGTCTTGGTGGTCCACCGAGCGATCGGGATCGACTTAACGCCGATCCTTGGTCTAGAGTGACTACTTGGGATGATACCTCTTGAAGCCTCTAAAATGCTGGAAATCTTTTTTAAGACCAAGCAACAAAACAAATTCAGAGTATCAGAGATTGTTATCGACTGTGCGTTTCATTCGCCTCATGTGATATTGTGACTACAAGATTTGTGAATTGCGAGTTTCAATATTTGTACGAGCTTTGCTTTGGTACTTTTGTGATTTGTGAACGGTAATATCGTAGAGTTCCAGTGGATACCAACACATGTAGATATTGAAGGTATGGAAAAGTCAGATCTTTTGGCTAAGAAAAGTGTGGAGCTATTCCCAGAATGGGGCTTTGCATTCTCTCAGGAGTTGAAAGTATTATGTAAAATATTATGTTTGGAAAATATTATTGCATGCGATGCAGAATTGTCAATTAAATAGAAAGTATACTCTTTGAGAATATTAAGGATGACTGGAATAAAATTAGTCTAGGATAACATAAAGATGCTGTGACTAATTTCAGATTAAAAACAGAGCAGATTGCTTAGCCGAACACTTCAGCAGAATAGACATACTGACAAGCAAAACAGCCAATGCCCTATTCGTAAAGCGGACACTATGAATAAACAACCCTTACTTATCTGCTCGAACCTTAACTCTACGTTACAACATAGAGACGATGTTGGCCTGTGTATTGGATGGTCAGGAGACTCGTGTTCTGTTTGCAAGATTGCTTTCCCCCTAGACTTTTGCATTTCCAATTCTTTCGAGTTTAATTGAGTAACCTTTGCGTGTTTTTGGCTTTTTATCTTGTCATTTTTTTAATTTTAAATTCTTAGTTTTGGGTTTTGATGCAGTTTTGTTCTATGGCGAGTGACCTGGTGTAAATGGATTGATTTCCGACTTAACTTTATGAAACAACCAAAAATTTCAAGATTTTATATGTGTGTGTTAATTTTTCTTGTTTAAAGATATCTATTTAGTTTACTGAAAAGTTTTGGAATAAAACTTTGATTTATCTGAAGGAACTATACATTTTAACTGCATACTACTACATTTAAAAACCGTTCAACTACGTAGAATATACACAACATGTATTCTTGAGTTTGTACTTCATTTATTCAGTTCAATATATAGTGTGTGTTTGCTGTCTGCTACCATATTTTCGAATAACATTTAGATGTATCAAATAATTGCTTATGAAAAATTTGCTGAAATGTGAACCGCCATAATCCGGAAACTTGTAATAGAAATCTGTAACTCTTACTAGTTATTTCAATTTTTCTTTTTCAGATGAAACTTGATTCAGTTCGATATGATAACATTTTAAAAAATGTTAACAGAAAGCGACAATTTAAATCGAGAGTTGTCTATGGGTCAGACTCCTTAAACAAACAATAAAGGATATACCTTTTTTTCAAAGGCTATGAAAATGCATTAATTAATTCATGAAATACTTCAATTTTAGTTTGTTTTAAGTGAATTTCCTCTTTTAATTGTAGTTTTCTTAACATATTTAGTTCTAAAATAGTTTTTATTTTACATACGAACAAATATTATGACCTAGTATCTCACATGTATCGTGATTATTGATCAAATCAAACTAGCATGCCCAAAACATCTTTTACATATAATTTAGTAATCATTCAAACATAACGTCACAAAAGAACTTTATTCATCCATCGTTTGTGTACCCTTTGCTTTTCAAGTTGGGTTTTAAACTGCCACAAAATGAAATGTTTTCGTAATAATTCTTTTTTTCCTTAAAAATTCTGTAAAGCTTTTTCCTTTCTTTGAAATATAAAAGCGTTGCGTGTGAACGCAATGTGCGTGTCAGTAAACAATATTGTGACTTTTTAACATGCACAGTGGGAAATATCACTCATAAATCGTTCGATTCGGTTATGGCGAATCGATTCTTTTCCGTTGTATCTTCGCAAAAAATATTTAATACGTTTAGCAGAATATGAAATTACAGTTCTGTGAGAAATGGAATAGTCTTGTAGCAAAGCAAATATGTCTCCAATGTTAATTGAGCCTTTTCTTCCAAGTTTTCATGGGTTTTGAATGTATATGTCGCATACAATAACCACATTTACTGTGTGCGTGTTAATATTTGAACATATATTCGATGTCACTGGACAGCAACACACAACGAAATGTGAAAGATTACATCTTTGAATGGATATGTATTTTTTTAATACGAGTGACCTTCTCTATTGTACAATGCCTAATGGTTGTTTTGATGTCTCTGAATGTCTGTAGGGTAAAGTTTTTTAGTTTTCCATTTCAGAAAATTAAGTTACTGAAAACTAATAAAAATAAAAAAATTAATTATAAGAAAAACCCAGAAATTATTTCAGGACTAAAAAAGGACTATTCCATTGTCACTAAAATCATGTATTTCCTTTAATAACTTGATTAGTAAACTATTGGTTCATTTAATACATGTAATTTTTTTTATTTTAATGATGTTAACATAGTCTTTTACTACATTAAACACTTGTATATTGACAGTCTTCGATTTTCTTAACCAGTTTTTACTTGTAATACATTTAAAAATAAAATGTGTGAATTAAAGTACTTTTTTTTCTAAAGAAACATCCATTAAAGATATTTTTAAAATATTAAATTTAATGAAGAGTGCTAACATATAAATAATGCTATTTCGATTATTATCTTCCCAAATTTGTCAAACCATAATAAAATTGTATTTTTCTTTCCTTATCACTCGATAAAGTAATTTGAAACACCCATTTCTTTTTCTATTGTGCTATATATACATGAGATATAATCTCTCTATCTGTACCATATTCAGGGACGTCTTAAGGCATGGGCGAACTGGGCCCGGGCCCAGGGCCTCCACCACAGTGGGGGACTCAGTTGTCGACTGAGCCTTGATTCGAATAATTTTAATGGTCAAATGTTATTTCCGGTTGTATTCTCCGAAAAACTGAGGATTTTGGACTATATATCAGTTGACAACAGGGGCAAGACTATAGGCCCATACACCAAATAATACACAAAAGTCTTTAAATCAAAGAGCGGCAGTCGGTCGAGCCGAGCTATTTTATTCAAAGTCGGGTTTGGGGGGCCACCTAGAATCCTAGCCCCTCCCACCAGCAATACAAGTGTGTACCTTACGCCACTGTTAAGTCATGTGCATTTGTTTGTTTCGGGTTGCTGTTTATACGAGTATTTGACAACATATGCTATGTACTATCTACTTTTAAGGATCATAGGAGGGGACTACATTTGTGTAGGGCCCAGGGCCTCAACAAGTCTTAAGACGTCTCTTTAAGAATGATCATATAACATTATTAGCCATGAATGCTTCATTTATATTTATGAAGTCTTAGCTTTAACAGTAGGATAAAAGGATAATGTAATCAATAAAAATTTAACATTTGAATACACTTCAAAGTGTTTATGAAATAACGAATCCTACAAAGTAAAATGAACAGAAAACCGAGAACTTCCTTTGTAATTTTTTCTGTTTACTTTAACTTTTTTTTTTATAGTTTGTTGTTTTTGAAGATGATGGACGAGACTTTGTGAAATATTTTATTTTATAATTTTATCGATCTCTGAAAATAAATAGGTTCGATTTAATTGATTTATATCTCTCAATACTGCAAAGAAAAATTGAGATTAAATCTTTAGAATTTCTTATGGATAAATATTTTTGATACAAATTTGAATGGGACGAAAAAAATTAACAGTCAATGTTGAATTTTAGTCAAATATTCTTTTTCTTAAAAAATTATTCGTAAGGATAATTTTGAAGCTTCATTGAAATGTATGCTTTCAATGTCAAATTCCTTTATGTTTTTTTTTTGTTTTGGAATTTCATTTCTGTGCATGTATTTGTTATTAATATATCCAGTATGAGAGATGTAAGAAAGAAAACAGTCTAATTAAAAGGCGAAGGAATTGCCAGATCGAAATTCAATAGTATGCTGTATAGCAGGGGTGGGCAGACTTTTCCAGGGTGCGGGCTACTTTTAATTTTTCAAGGAGTTGTGGTCCACCCAGTGTCAGTGGCGCACACAAGGGCGAGGGAGGGGTTCACAGGTCCTGACCCTCCGTCAAAACCCTTCATTTTTTTCAATTCATTATAGTCCCATGTATATAGTATGTAATATGTAATTAAGTATTTGAAATTAGTAATTTTTTTATTTATTAATGTTGATTATATTTATTCAGTAATTTATTTTTTGCTGTTTTTTGTTCCCTACATTCGACAAAATAAAAAATAAAAATGTTTGGCTGCGTATTGGGGTATAATACGAAAATGGTAGACCTTCAACTCTCGACCCCCTTCCCTTTAAAAATTCTTATGTACGCTACTGCCCAATGTCGTTGGTGTGGTGAGGTGAGAAAAAGGTTATTATTATAACTTAATAATAAGTATGGAATATGTACTTATATATATATACCTACAGAACATACATAAAAAAACTACACTTTTAAAACCGCGTCTAAAGCAAAACGTAAGATACAAACTTAATAACAATAGCCCCAAATATAATTGTATCATATGATACATTTATTATGAAACAATTCAAAATACATTAAAAAAATAAAACATTTTTATCTAAAATTAATTTTTATTGTTATAGTCAGTAGACGGCTTGGTCTGCGTGCGTACTGTCAGCCAATCTTGAATTTTCCGTATATAATTACTAACTGGTAAAATTTTTAGACGGTCACCCCGAAATGTCTTGGCGGTCCACTGGTCGATCGCGATCGACGTAATGCCCATCCCGGCTGTATAGCATGGAAAAGGTTGGAATAATTTTTAAGTTTTGCATGTGATGGAGACAGTCTTCTTTTCTTTAATAAAAGCCACGAAATAGTTTATTGAAAGTTCTTGCACTCTTCACATTGTTTGAAAAGGGAATAAAGAAAACAAATGCTGCAAGAATATTTTTTTCTTTATGCTGCTTGAATCAGGTTACTTTTTAATCGTTATTTTTTATTTCTAGAACAAATTCTTTTAATACTAAAGAAATAAATATTTGAAAAGGATTTGCAAAAATGAACTGAAATAAAATATATAAATCTATAGGCCTTATCACACATATACATATTTGGAGCAATTTTCCTTGAAATCCTCCAATTCAAGCAATTTCTACCTAGTTACCACAGCAACGGCCCCAAACAACTTTTTTCCAGTGAGCTGAAAAAATTGTCCCAAATAAAAATTGCTTGAAATTCTAGCCAATAGGGTTTTTGGCTCACTACGTCACGAACAAGATGGCGGTAAAGATGGCAGCCTTGGCTTTGTCGAACGCATCAGATGTAGCATATAATATTTTAATGGTGTATAATATTTTAAACAAAATGGTGTTTCTTTTCTGGTTACACCCGTCAACAAAAGCGTGAGCGAGATAAAGGAAATAATATTGCTGTTCGTTTTCCAAAGCAGAAAAATCGGCGAGTAATTTTTCAATGTGGAGATAGATCACGGCTTACGTCAGAGCATGTCGTTTTGTTTACGGTAACCTTTCATCCTCAGCTGCTTTGAAAATTCGGCGAAACGGTTGCTCCAAATATGCATGTGTGATAGGGCCTTAAAATCATTACGTTACTATATAAAAAAGATACACACCCAATAAAAGGCATAGATATAATGATTTATAGAACAAAAAAATCATCGATAGAAGTAAAAAAAAAAAACTGCAGCTTATATAAAAATATTATTATAAATGATACAAATGACATTTTTTCCCTATTTATCTTCTTGGTTAAAAAAATCCCTGGTATTGCAAAAAAGTTGCATTGAAGAATTAAAAAATTCCTTTCTTTTGAACTATAATTAAATATTTACAAGGACAACAAAATAATTTATAGAATAGCTTCAAAGAAATTTGAAACAATTTCATTGTTTAATTTATCAAAATAAATCAGCAAATGGAAAAATTAAAAGTTTGTGTCAAATAATTACAGTTTAATTACTCTTGTTGACGTTAAAAATTAGTTATATGCTTGAAATTAAATGCTTAAATATATTGATGATAAGTAAATGAAATTTATATGTTATTCAGAATCTAATAATATTTGAGACATCATTCAAAAACAAAATTATCCAATTTTTTACTTAGAAAAATCTCATTCTATGGAAGAAGAATGCATTTGAAGATAAACTTTAAAATAAAAAGACTGATAATTTTCTAAATTTTATGAATTTGTTCTAAATCAGTGATGGGGAAACTACGGCCCGTTTAAGAGTGCCGTCGTGAGAATGTTTGAACGCGTTCTTACTTCGTAATGTGACGACCCGCATAAAAACTACCTGCGGCGATATTCAAAACACAATAGTATTCTGGACAAATCCATCCGACCTAAACAGATGACTCATCTTCGCTCGAAACTTCCAGACACTCTCTCATTTTCGATGCATTGTTCTGTTTTCTCGAAAGAACCGGAAAAATCCAATTCCCGAACAATCCTTGCAGGTAGGTATAAATACAAGCGAGGCCGCCCGAAGATCAGTTAGTTAGCGACTTAGTCATCTGCAACGACCCGCTGTGACTCGAGTAATTGTTTGTGTAATCCCCGAAACTCCCACTGCCTCAACAAACACCCGCGCAAGAGCATTAGTTAGCAGTAAGCTTTCGTCAATTGCGTTTCTGTGTGTTGTTCTCCGTAGTAGGTAACGTCTAAAATGGATGTTAAAAAAAGAAAAGTGGATTCAGAATGTCGAGTTTTTAAAGAAGAATGGACGTGGAAATATTTCTTTACTTTATTAAAAGAAAAACCTGTGTGCTTACTTTGCAATACAACTGTTGCAGTTTTAAAAGAATATAACATTCAACGCCATTTCAAGAGCAAACATGAAAACCACTCCTACTCATCGTTAAGTGAAGAGGTGAAAAAAATTAAATCGAAAGATTTAATAAAAAATTTATCAAGTTAACAACAATTATTTCAGAGAGCTAATCATTCTCAAAAATGCGCTACGAAAGACAGTTATGTGTTGGCTTATAATATTGCTAAATCTAATAAAGCATTTTCAGATGGTGAATTTATAAAGCAGTGCATGATAGATATATGCGAAATTATGTGCCCTGAAAAGAAAAATGATTTTCACACAGTCACTGTCTCTCTCAAGAAGAACAATCACCGAGAGAATTGAAAATATTGATAAAAATCTAATCTCACAACTGACTACAAAAACTCAAAAATTTATTTTTTATTCAATTACCATGGATGAAAGTACAGATATCAGCGATACTGCACAGTTACTCATATTTGTAAGAGGAATCAACGCCCACTTTGAAATTACAGAAGAACTTGCAGGGCTGCAGTCAATGAAAGGAACAACGATTGGTGCCGATATATTTTGGGGATTTGAAAATTGCATCGATAAACTTCGTTTACCTATTGATAAGTTATGTAATGTAACTACAGATGGTGCTCCTAATATGGTTGGAATCAATCAAGGATTTGTTGGGAAATTTAATTCTAAGTATCCGGAAAATGATGTTGTTTATTTGCATTGTCTTATACATCAGGATGCTCTCTGTAAATCGGCTTTAGATATTGACCATATACTTAATATTGTTGTAAAACTAGTAAATATGATTCGTTCCAGAGGATTATTACATCGCCAGTTTCAACAGTTTTTGGACTCCGTACATGCTGAGCATTCCGATATCCTGTATTATTCAAAAGTTCGTTGGTTAAGTGCTGGAAAAGTATTTGAAAGAATTTGGGATTTAAAAGACGATATTGTGAATTTTCTTCTTGATAAAGACATTTATAATCAATTTGACGTCTTAGAAAACGAAACGTGGCTTTCTGATTTCGCTTTTTTCACAGACCTCCTCGTACACATGAATAAACTTAATCTCAAATTACAAGGGAAAAATCAGTTTCTTTACGATATTTGGCAATACCTGAAAAGTTTCAAATTACAGTTATTATTATTTGCTAATCAGATCTCTAAATCTGATTTTTCTCATTTTCCAAGAATACAATCTTTAAAATTCACTATATCAAACAATAAGATTAAAAAAATACGAAATTAATTTGAGAAAACTACCTTCAGAATTTTAAAGGAGATTTCAGGACTTTAGAAAAACGGAACTAGAGTTTAGTATTTTTGCGACCCCATTCAATGTTAATTACGAAGAAGTTGATGCAAAATTTCAACTTGAGTTAATAGAACTGAACTGTAATACTCTCCTGAAACAAACTTTTCATACAGTACCGTTACTAGAATTTTATAAAAATTTAAGTCCAGATAATTTCCCAAATCTAATTATTCATGCAATGAAGATAATAACAATGTTCGGCTCATCTTATATATGCGAACAAATCTTTTCAACAATGAAGCTTCGGAAAACTTCTGTAAGAAACAGAATTACAGATGAGCACCTTTCATCAGTTTTGAGAATTTCTGCTTCGCAAATGGAACCGGACTATGATGAAATTTTGAAGAAACAGTCTCAATTTCATTTTTCTCATGTACCATCAACCAGTAATGACACCAGAAAATAAAGTGATAATACTTCACATCAAGAACTACACTAAATTCATTTTATATTTTGTGCTTATAATTTTCTTACCTTTTGCTTTTTTACTATTAAAATAATAAGTGTATGTAATAATATATGTATATGTTTATAGAACACATAAATTTTTTAACGATTAAGCATTATTCTTTGGCCCGCTACGATTATCTAGTTATTACAAATGGCCCGTCTTAAAAAAAGTTTCCCCACCACTGTTCTAAATGATCTAGATCAGAGGGGGGGGGCAACCTTTTTGGGAAGCGCGCCACAATCTGATAAAATAAAATAACGCGTGCCACTTCCAACATTTCCACCAAACTAAAAAATATGCAAAAGTGAAAAAAATGTTACTTATAGGCTTATTATGGGTTATTTACACCAAGAACATACTTTTAAATGTAAGTTCTAAATGGTGAAAATGTAAAAAAAAAAAATTTTTAAAAAATGGTATCACAAATAAAAGAAAGAAAAAAAAAGTAGAAACTTATATTTTATTGTTATGCCGACATGTAAAAAATCCATTGAAGTGCCCGTTTGGCTTGGGTGCTCTCGGCAAAATTAAATTCCTAAGTTCAATTTCGCATCGTTAGAGCTCAGGTGCCTCATTCTGGGGAGAAAACTGGGCGTCTCAAAATTACTTGCGGCAATTGGTGTTGCCTATACGGTGCCGCACTAAAAAGTGATACCAGCTCCTGGGGAAGGAACTAGGTCTGCAAAGGTAAAAAATACCTATACGCAACCTCATTAGAAAAAAAATATTTTATTGTTGATGAATTTTTACAGGATCAATCAGTTAACTAAGGTACAAAATAAAAATAAGCAGCTTGAAAAACTTAATTTTAAATGATTATTAAGCAATCAGTATTTTCTTAATGAGGCTTTTGAATTTGTAGATTTTTACTAAATCATCTATATTTAGATTAGTTCGTGAAGTTGCTAACAAAGTTAGGTGTTTTAGGTGCATATCAGTTAATTTCGAGCGATATTTTGATTTAATTACGTTCATAACAGAAAACATTTCTTCACAAACATATGTTGATCCAAACTTACAACAATATCTGACAGCTAAATCATGTAAATTTGGAAAATTACACTGGTGACACAAATTTCCAAAATTCGATGTAATTCGGATCATTTGTGGTTAAAATAGTTTCCTTATATTTGCTTTTCAGAATAATATGGTGCTGTAGGTCAATAATTTCAATTTGTACCTGAGGCAATTAATGTCTTGAAGAGAAATAAAAAAAGAATCAGTGAAAAGTACAGTATTTTTTTTATCATCTTTAAAATCCTCAAACCTGGCACTGAAAGAATCCTGCAAAATGGATATTAAATTTTTAAATCTATCATAGTTCGGAGCATTACTAACTTTGGCGGATAATTCCTGCATGAATGGGAAATAAGTTATATATATAATTTTTTCTCTCCAAAATCCAGACAAAAAAGCAAAAGTTTGTTCACAAAAGAAGATATATGACCTACGAGTGTAGGAAAATACAATTTTTTCCCTGCAATCTTAAATTTAAATTGTATAAATGTTCCATTATATCTTTCAGAAAAGCTAAATTCCACAGCCAATTTTCACTCCTGAGGAGCGATCATTCACTAGGCAGTTCATCGCGTTTTCTTCCAGATATTCTAAAACATATTCCCTCAAACTCCAAAATCTCGCAAGTGGAAATCCAGCGCATACAATGAAGGAGTAACTTACCATTTTCTTCGTTTCTTCGGAGAAAAGCGTACGAAACGCGTCGTCGATTCAGAGCACGAGCTCGTATTTTGCTGATACAGCGCACCACGGGGTCAACAACGAAAGACAAGCTTTAAGGCCTTGGCACAAAGTGCTTCTTGATGAAGAATGCAATGATACTTCAAAACTTTTCCCAAATAATTTTCAAGCAATGCAACGAATCCTTTTTTTCTGCCAACCATGCAAAGCGCTCCATCTGTGCAGACACTATTTAATTTTGTCCATTCTACTTTGTTAACTTCAATTACATTTTTAAATTCCTTAAAAATGTCTTCACCTGTAGTTAAAACTAGTTGGCGCAAATCAAGAAGTTCTTCCACAGTATCAAAATTATTGTTCGTGTAACTCACAAAGATGAGATCTCAACTGTGCATTGTCTGTTATATCACTGCTTTCATCCAATGTTAATGAAAACTATTTGCAATTATGAAGTCCAGAGACAATTCGCGTTCCAACATCCTAGCCCATGTCATCTATACGACGCATGACGGTATTTCTAGACACAAAGCTATTTTATCAACCATATTTTTGACATTTAGATCACAGCTAAAGATTCCTTTTTTACTGATGAATTCCGTTCGCAGATTTGATCCAACAGGATATTTACTGTTGAAATCACTATACAGTTGTTTGTATTGACGGTCCAAGGTAATTTTTTTAAAACTGCTATACAAATTCCACACATCAAACAAGCAGGCTTGGAAGCATTTTGATGTGTAAACAAGTATTGTTCTTCCCAGACAATTTTAAAATCACGTGTTGCAAAATCCTCTTCATAATTTCTTTTCGATTTCAAAGGTTTATTCATAAACATATTGAAAATAAAAAAAAATTTAAAGAAACTACGTTCAACGCTAAAATCTACAAACAATTTAAGAAAAGGAAAAAAACTTAACGTCTTGCTAAACAGAGTTTAAAATCAACTGAGTCTGACAGCTAGGAACAATTTCCCGATATTACGCTACAAATTTTCTAGGCTCCAAATCCAGCTATCTGATTAGTCATAGATACAAGTTCTCACTCCCTCTGCTTTATAAGGCAGCTACTTTGTGCAGCTAGAATTAATTCTATGGTATCAGCAACTGTTCCTAATATATTGCAGAATTACTTCTTCACATTACAGAAATCGTAAATAGTCAACACTTTCGGAAAAACCTGTTTATCTGACATCACGCTGACCATCAATGGCTATAAATTCAAAACTCCAGTACTGCAACGGGGAGCCGAAATTTGAATGGAAATCTGAGATTTTAAAAATTAACCGCCCCCGAGAAAGGGTGACTTTTTGGGCAGATTCGAGAGTTCAAGAGACAGAGAATTTACTTGTTTTTAGTTTGATGTTACTCAACATTTCTCTCGGAACGTTACAATGCTGTAGAATTGTAAGTTTTGGAGCATGATCTCATTTTTGGCGCTATATAGAAGAAAAAAAATCTTGCTTAGCGCCCTTAAAATCTCGCGCTGAAAATTTCTGTTTTTTACATATTCTCTTTATGACAATCTTCTATTGTAATTCAATTAATTCAGCAATATTTTCATAAAACTTTTGTAATTTTTCAATAAGTCTTCACGTGCCACAGTTACGACTCGCGCGTGCCACAATGTCGCACGCGTGCCGAGGGTTGGCCACCCCTGATCTAGATCAATCATTCGAATTGAGGTTTTGCTCCATAATTTGATTATAAATATTAAGAAAAGTTTGTGCTACTGTGTTACAAATTATTTTAGATTTTTAGAGAGATAATGAATACCTGAGGTAAATTATATGAGATTAGATGTATTTAAGGTTAATAAGTAGTCTATCTTTATATCTATATGTTATTGTTGCAAATTTGCCTAAAGGAAGAACAGGCAAAACTCTCAATTATTTGAAGAATTGTAGATTTATAAATAAACGAGGACAAACAGATGATTATACTAAAACAAATCGACGCACATACACAAAGAAATATTATAACAAATTGTTTACTACAGTGTCAAACGCCCTAATTATAAACAAGCTTTACAACATTCTAGATTCAGCACTCCAGAACAGTTCCACTACCTGGAACTCAGACCGATCTCAGACAACGCACGGACAGATTCTGATATCGACTATACTCTTTTCCAAACTGCCTCGACCTTTGTTTCAAAGGTCTGTTATAGAGCCTCATAGAAATTTCTAGAAGGATTGATCCAAGAGCTATCTGTGATTCCTCAGCAATATCATATTTTTCGCCAAATTTGTTGACAAGCGAGAAAAAATCACCAATATTGTTACCCTGATCATATCTTACATGATTGCCATAATCTTATTTATCAAGTTCACACTGGAAAGGGAACTTTGCCTGTAAGACTCAATTTCTCCACCACAAGAAGAGTTGCACTGCATGAAAAACAGCATACGTGACATGTTTCATTATGTATATAAAATATTAGATTATTATGTTCTCAAAAACTGACGGAAAGTTTGGGGTTATAATATCTGTTATAATTATTCTTCGGAGTGTTTTTAGTGGATGTGTTTCTGAAACTAAAAGAGCTCGTTCCTCTTTCTTATGATAATTGATTCGCATATGTTTTACTTAAGATATTATCAATGTCAGCAGAGTATTCAAAGCGAATAAAAACATGTCATAACAAAAAATTATTGATTAAAATGTTTTATAGTCATGTTTTCCAAATTAATGTTAAAACATTAATTTTTTAAATCCTTTTTTCAAGAATTTTTTTCTTTGTAGTATCATTATCATTATTCACTTGTAGAATTTTCACAATGCATTCAGAATGCTAATTATCAATTGACGTATATAATGCTAATACAACTTAGCAATTTCTCGCATTTTGTTATACATCGATAAGCCATTAGTTAACTAGAAGTCTTTATAAATTTATAGCTCATTTTTTTTTATTTGATCTCAAGTTTACACCTAAGCAATTTCGCACTTGCTTATTTTTCATGCAGTTTTTTTAACTTTTGAATATCCTGTCTTTCTTATATAGTGAGATATTATACACTCAAGAGCCAAAATATTATGACCACCTGTCAATAACGAGTTGGCCCACCTTTGGCACGCAACACAGCTTCAACGCGCCTTGGCATGATGCCACAAGTCCTTGGCAGATGGCCGGAGACAGATTGTACCAGATGTTTAAGCAACGGTCTCACAAATCCGAGATATTACGAATTGGTGATCTTTATACTCTGAGCTGCCGTCCCATGACATCCCAAATGTGTTCTTTCGGATTGAGATCCGGTGAGTTAGGCGGCCAGGACATTAACTGGAAATCAGCATCATGTTCCTGGAACCACTCCAACACAATTTTAGCCTTGTGACAGGGGGGTGTCCTGTTGGAACATTCCATTTCCAACTGGAAAAACAGAAGCCATGCAAGGGTGCAACTGGTCCGCAATGATGTTCAGATACCCTGTAGCATTTATGGTCTGCTCTACCGCAACCACAGGTCCCAGAGACGTCCAAGAGAACATCCCCCAAAGCATAATACCGCAACCACTGGTCTGTGTATGACCTACTGTACATTGAGGGAGCAACTGTTCGCCTGGAAGACGGCGGACCCTGACATGGCCATCAGCGTGATGAAGGACAAACCGTGATTCATCTGACCAGGCAACTCTCTCCCACTGATCCATGTACCAGTCGCGATGTTCCCGGGCTCAGCGCAGGCGAAATTGGCGATGACGCTTGGTCAGCAAAGGCACACGAGAAGACGTTTGCTGTGTAGCCCCATATCCAACAGTGTCCGCTGAACAGTGTGCTCCGATACTATTCTACTTGACCCTACATTATATTGGGCTGTCAGCTGAGTCACTGTCTGGCTCCGGTTTTGCTTCACCATGCGAGACAGTCTCTGACGACATTTTTCTTCGATAGCGTGTGGACGTCCAACACCATGTCGTCTACTGCTGGTTTCACCGTCATTCATCCACTTTGCATAAGTACTAACCATTGTAGATCGCGAACAACCCACGAGTCGTGCAGTTTCGGAAATACTTGTTCCGAGCCTTCGAGCTATTACAATCTGCTTTCTATCAAAGTCACTTAGATCCGCAGCCTTTCCCATCACACACAGAAGTAAGTGAAAGAATGATTCTTCAGACTTCTAACAGCAGTTAAATACCATTTCCACCTGATCACGTGCCTTCCATGTCATCCAGGCGAGTTCATTGCAAAATGTAGGGGTGGTCATAATGTTTTGGATCTTGAGAGTATATCAAATGTACACTTACTAAAATTTTTCAAAAATTTACTTAACTATTCTTAAGTGATGCGCTTACTTACCATTATCTAAAAAAATAAAGACAGACAAATACATTTTAACAAACGTTTGAATATTTTAGTTGCTCAATATTTTAAAAGCTTGCTGAAAATTTATACTTTTCTAAGACTAAATTAATTTATTTTGCCAATAGTCAAACTGGCATGTATTTCTGGTATAAAGACTGAAACTGCATTTTAAAAAAAATATAAGAATAGAAAACACACGCATAACAGTTTTGCTTTTGTTGAATTTTAATATATAAGAAAATGGGAGTAAAAACAAGATTTTTAGCAGTTAAACAATAACTTGCCCAATACTATAGTTATATCAGCAAAATACCATTATTGCAATTTGGAATAATATTAAAAAGTATTAATTAGTGTAATGAAAAATAAATTTAACAATAGTGCTTAGTTACATAATATTTATATGAAAATGAAACCCACCCTAAAATCAAAGTGCAAATACTATAAAGGTATTAATAGACTTCTTTGAGTTGTTTTACAAAGGATGTCTCGAAAGTAAATTTTCGTCATTTTCTTAAAAGTATTACACCAGGGGAAACAGACATTCCCTATAAGAAACTACATTTACTGCTGGTTTCATGACGGAAGTAGCGTCTGCGTAGGAGGAATGACGCAAGCGCAGAACTTCGAAGAAGAAAAAGTAGCAGCAGATTGGCGTATACGGTATTATTTTACAAATCCCGATGGCAGCTGGGCGTGTACTGACAAATTGATCACCAACGGTCCGGTTCTGGAAACGATCGAACAAAGATATAAAGCGAATGAGTGGTTCCATATCCACACTGACGGCGCATACCCTGCCAGAAACAAATGGAGCTAGCGCGGGATGGTTCTGTAGGCAGTTTGAGGGCTCATTGGTAGTGGGAAAAAGCGCCATCAACTATGATGGCGAGGTCTTGGCTATCTGTGAAGCTACAATGCAATTACTAGCTTCTGAAAAAGTTGTCTTCTTCATAGACTCCTAAGCTGCAATTTTAGCTTTAAGCAATAATACACCAACTGAATGCCTTAACACAATTCAGCGCCGAACTAAAAAGAGAAGCAGGTAGCTGAATCGTCTCAAGTGGAAGTCTCCTTGATTCTCAGGAGAGCAAAGAGCGCTATTTCCACATTCATTAGCAAATACACTTCTGTGATGCCAAACCCCAAGAGCCTTGGAAAGCCGTGGAAAAGTCTGGTCACTGCGAGTCCAATCCCGAGGCACCTGGAGAGAGTCAAGGCTGTTTCTCGCTTTCGCCTAAACACCGGACATGGCTTTTTGGGAGTATACCTTCACTGACTTGGCCTGGCTGCTGACGAGGTCTGCCTGCTCTGCGACCATGCCAGAACGGATGGCGACCACCTGCTCCAATGCATTGGACTCGCGGTGCTGGGGAGCTCGGCGTCAAGCCAAGCACGGGGTTGGATAAATAAATAAATAAAGGTATGAATGTACATGTGAGAGAGTAGTGTGTCTATCGTTCATGGACACCTACAAACCGTATTTTGTGAATAAGTTATGTCTCATCAAATGGTTGGTCGCTGGTGTAGCATGTTCAATGAAGGAAGGCAGAAAGCCAATGATGAAGGATGCAGTGGGCGGTCCCTTCACATCAACAAATGAAAACAACATTGCATCAGTATAGGGCATGGTGTTAGCGGACGAGAACATAACGATATAAGTGGCTTCCATACTACGTATATCTCGTGCTCAGATCCATCACATGATCAATGATATTTCGGGTTACCGAAAAATGAGAGAAAGAAAATATACCGAAAGAAATGAGTTCCCGTTCAGAATTCTCATGGACATGAGTCCACCACATTACCCAAATCAAGCCACTTTAATATCGTGAAAGCAGCCAAGGTCAGCAGAAAGGAAAAAAATTCCTAACAAATGAATGTTGCGGTGAGTCAGCTGGGCAACAATTCGTTGCATCTAGTGTCAGTTTATCCATTAAACGCGTGGGACCCGGATAAGTTGGACTTAAGCAGATTTTCTGGTTATAAATTTCGATCCGCCAATGCCAAGGGGGCCTGTAGATGTTCTGCGCCCAAAACCCGAAATGAGCTTTAAATCTAACTGTTTGCATCTCAGTGCACCTTGGTTTACTTATTTAGTTTCTTAAAACTGATTACATGCTATGAGAAATGTCTCAGTCGGTAACGACTATGTCAAAAAATAGTGCAAGGTGTAGTTCACATCATTCCATGATGTATTTTTCATTGGCAATAAAGTTTCCGTGGAGTGAAAATGACGAAATACTTTCAAAACATCCCTCTTTCATAAAAATTACCAGTTTTTTTAATATGTGCTGTATAATTTGCTGCTTATTAGGTGACATTACATTAACCTTTTACTGAGCATTATGATTCATTAATTCAGATTCTTTAAATACGAGTGATAAATTATATTTCTAAATGTGGAAAAAAAGTGGGGAAGGGATATAGTGCGTGCGAAATTCGCTTAATAGGAATAATTGTGTCAAAATTTAATAGATTATGTGTAAAGAAATTTTATACATACTGGGGACGAAGGAGATTCTCTCTGTGGAATTCCGCGTCACCATTTCAACTGGAATACGGATACGGTCATATTCTAACAGACAATAATATTCAATTGAGAATTATATAAAAAATAAAAATTTTAACAATTTTCAAATTTTATATTATGCTAATGTTTATAAGATACATGAAAAATACTTATAAAAATTAAATAAATGATAATAACATATATGATTTTTTTTAAAGTAACTTTTATACAACTACTTTTATATTCTATTTAAAATGTTTTAATAATAGTTTCTGAGAATAAAGGAAATGAATGTATATTATATTATGTTATTACACAGGTAATTGCCTCTTAACTTATTTAAATAAATAAAATATATACATCTTAATTTTCAATTTTATATGAGAAATAGATATATTTTATAAAATTATTAAAAACTGTTACACTAGTATATTATGGAAAAAAATATTAAACAAAGACTACATCAGTAAATAAGAACTTAAATTTCAATGTTATTCTGTGTTATTTCATCACAGCTACTGGGAAATCTAAACGTTTAATATGTACAATATACTTATTTCAAATGCATACCTTTTTTTTTTATCGATATGCATATATTTAGCTTATATAAAGTTATAAGAGCTGCATATTATTAAGACTATGCGTCTGTTATCGTGAAATCCATTCAGTAATTGAATAACAAAATAACATTGAGAACCACAACCGGAATACGAATGACATTTTAATGGAATTTTTTTTCATATTATCCGTGTTCTTTATAAAAAGACTGATATATGCAAGACTGTAAATTGAAAAAGTTTTGTCACCACAAAAAATAATGTATTATGTTTATATATATATAAGAGGTTTTTTCCATAATAATAAACATCAGTAATTATTCCAATATTTAGTAATTATTAGTATTATTAATAAAATATTTCTATTATGATAAATTTGCTCTATTTATCTTATAATAACTTCACTACCATACTGGCAGCAAAATTTTAAAGACTAACATATTTGGATTACTATTGCAAAGCACGACGCAGTTTCTTCAAAATTAAATTATACAATCGAATTTGACAAGGATTTGCGCTTAATGTTATTATTAAATTAGTCTCTTCCCATTAAGGTGATAAATATTTTAAAGCAATTACTGTAATGTTTTCTTTGTGTTTTTGTAATCCTATTTAAGAGTGCACTTTAAACCATAATGCACTTATTTCCTTAGGCATTTACTTAGTCCATAATTATGTACGCATTATAAATTTACTGACCTTTAAAAGTTTAATAAGGCTTATAAATATGGCTTTGTTAAAAGATTAATGCATAAGAATGCGAAAATAGGTATATAATTATAATAGTTTTAATTTGTACTTTTGATTTGTAAACCTTTTGCAAGTGCATTTTTTAAATGAATTATCTCCAATGATAAGAGAAAGAATACAAAATTATCTATAAAAATATACAACATCTATATAAAGCTGATAAATAATTAAACTTCTAAGGATTGTTCTGATTTTGAAAGGGGTTTAAGTGAATTTTTTACATCCTCAATATTATTCATTTATTAGATTAATCGTTCAATGAAACATATTTAAATTTTAAATAATTTCATGAAGATATCTAAAGTAATAATGCTACGAATTTATCATATTTAACGCCGACTAAAAGAACCGGAACTTTCTTATGTAAACTCAAAGTTTCTACAAAGTTTCAATGTAGAATAAAATATCAACAAAGTCTAAATAATCCATTGAGTGACTGAATAATCAAATCCTTATTTATCATATTTCACCGAAAACTATTTAATACATTACTAACCATGGTTTTATAGGTTAATATATTTGACAAACTTCTAATTAATAAAATATTTATTTATTAGATTATTCTCTGAAATAATCACGTTTATATTCACTGTGGGAAAATAAACGTACACCAGCTGATTATCTTCTCCGTATACCCTCCGGGACAGCTACGCAACTGTCAACATGGGATATTAATTAGATCCTGAAATTGCTTGGGAAAATGACAGGCCCTTTTTTGCCTTGTTCTACTATTTATGAGATCTTTCTTCTTTTAACTATTCGCGTAAGAAGAGTAATTGATAGTATTATCAACGGCTATGGTTCTTCGTACTTATATGTTGAAGGTTAATGTCTATAAAAACAAAATAAAAACTTGATACTTTCTAACTAAATAAAATCCATACAGAGGAATAGGAAAAATTGATTTATATGTAATGTTATGTTATTGTTTTAAAACAAAAATGGATTTATTCTCAAAATAAAGGCTCAAAATAAAAATTTGATATAAGGAAATGAGATAATATTCAATTTATTTTTATTCTTGATAGGTTTTGATAAGATTCAAATTTTTCTCTGATTTCAAACTTTGTCATTAATTTCATTTTTCGGAATAAATTCAAGTTTTCTAGAAAAAATATTTTATTTTCAATAACATATACTGTTTATTTTTTAGTAACAGTTTAAATTGCATCGCTCTATTTTCAGTATTATATAGTAGAAAATCATATAATCATATATTGTTTATGTGTATGTACATAACATTTTAATTTTTTCTACTCAGTTTGCTGGTATTATGCATTAACTGTTCTTTGATTTCAGCTTCAATATATATTAAAAAATTTTTTTTTCTTACTGTTACCATTATAGACCAGAGGCGGGAAACCGTTTCACCATTAGACACCAAATTTTGATTTTGTAGTAATAAAAGAAGCCACTTTAATTTTTTATATTCGTTCAGCATAATAAATATATATATCATGACTATAGTTATCTTAAGTTTATAACTATTTTTTGTATATTTTTGTAATATATATTTATATATATACATTAAACACAACAAATTTTATATTAAATGTCATGACAATAAAAATATTACTAACATAAGTATCAGAGTTAAATTTATTTTTCTTACATTATAAAGAAACACAACAGAGAGAAAAATTATAATATTAAACCATAAGAAATTGGACCTAGCAACAATTTTAAAAAATAACTTTATAATCCATAAAAAATTTTGCAGTTGGAAACAAAATTAGATTCCAACTTAAAAAAAAATGCATATTTTATAACATCAAACAAGAGAAAAGTTTAACTTAGCACGAGTAGTAACAAGAATGACAATAACAACAGTATGCATACTAGCACATTACATGTTTGATGAACTATTACTCACAATCATCTTTTTACGAACATTAATAGTAAGAAAAAAACTTTTTATAAAGAGATCAGGTAATATGTCCGGTAGTCCTGCCTTTTTGCACTGAATGGTGTTCTATCAGTTTAAATAAACTATTGGTTATGAGAACCAGTAAACTCTGTGAAAATTATAATTATATCATTCTTTATTTTACTTTATAAATTGTCAAACTGCCGTTATCTAAATCAGTGAATATTAGTTAATACGAAATCTAGCTTCTATGAAGACCACACAAGTCATTTATGGAGGCAGCACGTTTTTTACCGGTCTTTCATAAATTCTATAATGTTGTCAACAAATATATTTATAAGTGAAAAATTATTTTAAAAAAAAGATATTATATATTTAGATATCATTAAATACGTATTTTTACTGATGAGATTTTAACACGTTATGAATAAAATTGTTTCATTTTATTAGATTGTATACCATTTGACGCCGTTTCTTACAGAATAAAAAAAAACTCTAAAATATAAAATAGCTTAAGGTGTTAAAATTAATTTTGAAAAAAGTTACAAAGATATACGATATCCTATTCGAATAGAATATTTTGCATATTATTTTTTTTAATACTAGCTGAAATGCCCGTTCTTCACACGGGTTAAGTTTTAAAAACAAAAATTCTTCTATCATAGCAATTTTTATATTTTTTTTAGGGAGGGTGAAACCCTGTATGAAGTAGAAAACCAAAAATTAAAAACATTTTTTTTCAAATGAATGTTTACATTAGAAATAATTTTAAAAAAATTGCAATTTGGCTTCAAAGTAAATAATAATTTAACAAAAACAAATATTTCAATGTAAGAGAGAAAATTAGCAAGCTAAAGAGTAAATTGATATGAATGAATGTAAATATAAATAAAAATTATTACAGAAAAGTGATAGTAGTAGTGAGTTTCTGCTATGGGAACTATGGGTGAAATAACCTGCAATAGATGAGCCGAAATAAAAAATGAATGATAAACTGATTCACTCAATGCTATCATGAATAAGAAATATTAGAAAGCATTCAACAGGAAAAAAATTAAATTAGCATTGCACCCATACCTCATATAATACTATCTAACATCTCAGTAATACATCTAATACAGAGTATTAGTTCAGAACTGAAATAGGAATTATAATATTAATTTAAATTAAAAGGTTATTAAAACAGAAAAAGTAAGTCCTAACTTTGATAAAATTGCCATAAACAACAACAAAAAAGCACATAACTGAAAATCTTAAATATTTAAAATTGAAAAAGAAAAAAAAATATAAAAGTAACCTTACATATAGTATATTGAAATCATAATATTAATTCAAATCAAAAAGCTACTTTAAATAGATAAATTAAGATTTGATTTTGATGAAACTATCATAAGCAGCTCAGAACAAAAAAAAAAAAAGCACGACAAAAATATTATACGTAAATAGAAATTCTAACTTAAAATCACAATATTGACAATCTGTGAGTTACATTGAGTGACATTTTCTAAAGTTACATTTTTCTACTTTTTTGTTACAATGGAAAAACATGGAATCTGCCAATAAAGGAAAAGGGTACTTATGTATTGGCATCACCGCAGCAAAATTTGCACCACGATATCAAAATAACAGATTCTTATGTGTCTTATAAGGAAAAAAAATCAAATTTTGGTGAAAAAAGTACCACTTTGGCTGCAGTGACTCTAATACGTAAGTATCACGAAAAGTTGTAACCTTTTTCAATGGAAGAAAATGTAGGTTCTTAGATTTTATTGCACCAATGCCAATGTTCAAAATAACTCGCCAAGTTGGCAACACTGATTTCCCATGTGTCGTACCCGTTCTTCGCACGGGTTAAATTTTAAAAAAAATCCAGCTTTTTTTTTGCAAACATGATACATTTTAAAGAGGATTGAGCCATTACAGGGCAGTGTATCTAAAAGTTAGAAGTTATTTTATTTTATGAGTGTTCATATTGAAATTTTGCTTAACAGTTAAGAATGATTTCATATGAAGTACGTAATGTAAGAGAGAAAATTAACATGCTAAAAAGGTAAATAGGAATGAATATATAAATACAAATTATAACGGAAAAGTGATAATAGTAGTATATTTCTGCTATGGAAACTATGAGTAAAATAACATTAAATATATAAATCAGAAGAAAAAATTAATTATGATAAACCATTTCACTAAAATACTATCATAAATAAAATATTAGGAAGCCTTCAATTGGAAAAAAATTAAATTAGTACAAACTAAAATTTTAAAAAATATATAAAATAGGCCTATATTATAATAAACTATTAAGTTAAAAATTCACTGTTGATTAAATTACATGAGGAATGGATGTAATACTATCCAACATCTATATTAGATTTAATATAAATTTAGATGTAATACAATATAGAAAAAATTAAATTAGCAAGAACCAAATTTAAAAAAAAAACCATCTAAAACAGATTAAAAAGTGCTACATAAAAAAAAAAATTATGAACCTAATGAGAGGAATACTAAACCTTGATGATAAAAAATTAATTTTTAAACAATACTTTTTTGCAATATTTCGATTAAAAATATTTGTTATTCAGTCGTAAAGAACAAACAAATGAGAAAATACAATGATAAATAATTAGTGATCATTGAAACATATATATGGACAGCATATGTATAAATTATATGATCTTCATAAAACTAAATAAGGAACATATCAGAAGCAAAATTAAACCTTGATGTCATTAGAAGTCAAATCACATCAACATTGAATTTTAAAGAAATCCAAAGAGAAATATGAGAAAATCGTATCAAGCTGCATCTTTTTTCCACAAACATTTTTGGATCACAAATGGTATAAATAAATTTATATATTTGAAGATTGTCAGAAGCAAAATTAAGCCATGATATGCAATGTGACAAAATATCTGATCAACGTTAATCAGCATCTGAAGCGTTTTCCTGTAATGATGAAAATATGGTATTTGCTGATGAAGGAAAAAAAGCAATAATCTTTTTTTTCAACCAAAAAAAAATGTCATAGAAATGTATACATATGTAACAAATATATACAATGCATATGTATAAAATCTTCAAAAATCTATATGAAGAACCGATTGTCAGAAGGAAAATTAAACCATAATGCAACACAACAAAAAATTGCATTAACTCAGAATTTTGAAGTGCAAAAGAAAATTCCTTTGTTATGCATTCAATCACATCAATAGTTTCCATGAAGATCTTCTTGATGAATAAAGTTAACCATCTTTATATGAGATCAAAAAATGAGTACTTATCGGTTAGAAAAACTATGAGGAGAAAAAATAAAAAAAGCAGCATGTAGAACATATGCCAAAATCTATTTAATAACATGCTGGAAAATATGTCAGAAAATCTCATGCGTAAATAAAAATTCATATTAGCCTTCGTGTTCTTATGTATTAGCATCACTACAACCAAACTGGCACTAAGCAAATCCCAACAAAATGTGACTGATTTTTTTTAATATAAAAACATGTAAGAATCTTTGTTGTTTTAATATCAAGAAGCGATTAGGATTGCACCAAATTGGCTGTGATGATGCTTATATGTAAGTATCATAAATTCGAACTTAAATCATGATATATCGGCAATCTGATAATCCCAATTAGTTTGAATGGAGTGTCATTTTCTATGGTACTTGCATATTATCGCAACATTACATGAAATGAAGCATATGGTTGCCAATTTGGCGAGTTATTAATTAAGTTGGCAATTTTTGCAATAATACGTAAGCTCCAAAAAATGTTATTGCTTTTTACCTTTATCTGCAAATTCCATGTTTCATCAATGTAGCAAAATAGTACCAGAACATAGCTTATAACAAAAAGAAAAGGTACTGACGTATTATTGCAACAATTGCCAACTTGCCTATGTGAGACACTAAAATAGAAAATGTAGCATAATTTAAATTAAAAGGTTATAGAAAACAAAAGAAAATTAAGCCTTAATTTTGCCACAAAACCTTAAAATATAAAAAATTTAAACATGAATAAAATAAACGTAAATATATATGAAGTAACCTAGTAAACATCAATTCAAACCGAAAAGCAACCTTAAATAGATAAGCAAAGGTCTGATTTACATGAAACTACTACAACTTACTACACCACAGAAAAAAAGGAATATGTCAGAAAATCTTATACTTAAATAAAAATCTGTATTCTTTTGTATTAAAATCACCGCAGTCAAAATTTGGACCACGCAAATCGTGCTATTTCCCACCAAAATCTTATAATTCTTTCTTTTTCAAAAAAAAAAAATTGTTGTTTTGATATCCAGGAGTGATTTGCATGTCACCAATTTGGCTGTGATGAAAATCAGGATAGAGACAATCCCAATTAGTTTGAAGTGAGTGCCTTTTTCTTTTTGTTATAGGCTACATTTTTGTACTATAAACTTAACTTGATTACAATCCATCTGAGATTCATATCATGGCACAGGTTTTCGGCGCCAAAGTTAAACTTAGAACCAAATGACATCGCCTGAATATTAGTAATTAGTACACTTTAATGGTACATATTACGTTTCGAAAAACAAATAAAATTCCATCACAAAGAAAACGAATAAATACAACCATAAATAAATATATTTACTGTAAAATGTGCTACAATCCCCCCAAAAACTGCTCGAAACATTCATTTTTGCAAAGTTAATACTTGACATGTTTGATGACGTCATATCTACATTTAGCTGAAGAATCACTTAAAAATTGAAATTTAAAAAATCTAAAGCGAATTTCAAAAAAAAAACTCTTTAAGGTTAATAGCATAAGGATCTGCAGCTTCTACGTGCCAAGTTTCACACTTCTGGGTTGCTTAATTTGGTCGGAATAGCGTAAACACACAAACTCTTTCTTTTATATATTTAGTATAGATTATGACATTAGTTTACAACCTTACATATAGTAGAAACCTTAAATATACAAATAAAAGTCTAATTTTGACGAAACTACAATAAACAGCTCAGAACAAAAAGAAAATGTCAGAAAATCTCATACGTTAATAAAAATTCGTATTAGCCTTCGTGTTCTTACGTATTAGCATCACCGCAGCCAAACTGGCACTAAGCACACACACACACACAAATCACACTATATCCCAACAAAATCCGACTGATTTTTTTTCACATAAAAACACAAATACAGAATCTTTGTTGTTTTGATATCAAGGAGCGATTAGCATGGCGCCAATTTGGCTGTAATGACACTTATATGTAAGTATCATAAATTCTAATTTAAATCACAATATTGGCAATCTAATAATCCCAATTAGTTTGAATGGAGTGTCATTTTCTATGGTACTTCCATATTATCGCAACCTATTGGCGACATTACATGAAATGAAGCATATGGTTGCCAATTTGGTGAGTTATTAATTAAGTTGGCAATAATACGCAAGTACCAAAAAAGATTATTGCTTTTTACCTTTATCGGCTAATTCCATGTTTCATCGATGTTGCAAAATAGTACCAGAATGTAGCTTATAACAAAAAGAAAAGGTACTGATGTATTATTGCAACAATCGCCAATTTGCAATAATATGTGAGTATGTGCGAGACACTAAAATAGAAAATATAGCATTAATTTAAATTAAAAGGTTATCAAAAACAAAAGAAAATTAAGATTATGGTACAAAACAGTTGCAAGGACCTTGGGTTTGCACATTTGCTTCTCCTTATTCTTTCTAACCTGAATGTTGGTGGTATTATCAGTCTATGGTTGTGCTTGGGTTACAAAAATTTTTCAGATACAGCAAAAAGGTTTGAAGAGTGTAATCAAGCTTTTTTGATAATCATAGTACAGCTAAGATAAATCAGGAGCATAAAATGAAATAGAACATTTTATGGAAAGTAAATACTTTTAAAAGTGGTTACAACAATAAAAATAGTAGCTTTAGGCCTTGCAAGATGGGTAGTATTACGCAATCAACATGCATTATTACAAACCACAAAAGGAAATAAGAAATAATTTGAACAAAAATTATACACAGTTACACAAATTCAATACGGTGGATAAACCTAACTTGATTGCAATCCATCTGAGATTCATATCATGACACAGGTTTTCGGCGCCAAAGTTAAACTTAGAACCAAATGACATCGCCTGAATATTAGTAATTAGTACACTTTAATGGTACATATTACCCCATTCCATCAGCATAGAATGATTATTTAGTCTGAAAAAGTTGTATAAAAAAACATCCTTTTTTTAAAGAAACGAAAAAGATATAATACGTTGGAAATCAAATACGAAAATATCTACTGTTATCAAATTAGTGTTGCCAATTGGAAAAATAAAATTTAGAAAAACATTTTTTTAAGACTATTTTTTCGAAAAACAAATGTAATTCTTCCACAAAGAGTTAAAAAAAATGAATAAATACAACTAAAATAAATATATTTACAATTAAATGTGCTAAAATCCCCTCCGAAACTGCTCAAAATATTAATTTCCGCAAAGTTAAGACTTGACATGGCTGATGACGTCATATCTCCATTTAGCTGAAAAATCCCATAAAAATTGAATTTTAAAAAAATCTAAAGCAAATTTCGAAAAAAACTCTTCGAGGTTAATAGCATAATGACCTATAGCTTCGACATGCCAAGTTTCATACTCCTGGGTTGCTTAATTTGGTCGGAATAGGTGAAACACACACACACACACACACACAAACTCTTTCTTTTATATATTAGTATAGATAACTTAATTGGGCAAAATAATGATAACAACCATATTAAAATCTGAATGAAACCTTTTCAACTATTCATTAGTTTTTATTCTACATCTTAAAACATTCCGTTAAAACCTACATTGCTAGTGTTTTGTGATTCGAATAAAAATAATTCCATTTTTCGTATAATTTGTATTGATTTCATTTATTATTTCTACGAATGTATAGCGTTAATATTTTCTTCGTATTTTAAGCAGACTTAAATAACAAATGAAAATTGTTAGCAAACACGTAGAACTTTATATTATGCGCCTTTGATATCTTAATTTATAAGAGCGCACCCTATAAATTTCATTTGAGATATGTATGCAAACCGTATATAGAACGATAAAAATACAAAGGAATCGTATTTGAATCATCTCATTTTCCTTCACTTTTTCGTGTCTTAAACTAAGAAAAATCATGCATTTTGAAAAATAACGAAAGTAATTAAAGTTGTTAATTATTAATTGCAAGACAAAAATTAAAATTGTTAGGCCTGTGACTCTTCGGTACTTTAAAAGACATCGAAGAAAATGAGCTTTAAGCTATGTATAGAAATAATCCCTTTAATGTTCGATGAAACCTTCTTTATAATTAGAAAAGATGTAATAAAGATAAAAATACATTAATTACCTCCGCTTCTATTAAGTAATCCTTAGTTATCATCGCACGCGTTAACATTTTGAAAGTAATCAGAGAAATTTTTCTTGTACCACTTAATGCTAAAAAAGTAACTATTGTTTAAATAAGAGCTAGATGTCATTATAAAGAACATATTTGCATCAAATTCTTACTAACTAAACATTCATTAATTAGTCGGTTATATACATAAAATGCATTTCCAAAACTGTATCAGTTACTTTAAAACTTCAGAAATCAGTTAATCTGAATATTAGCTAGACAATCTGCACATTATCTATTAGACAATTGTTAATCTGCACATTATCTACTAGGCACTCATTAGAGTGAAAATAATATCTTTGGTGGATCAACAGCAACATTTCTATACTCTTAAATCAAATGTTGATTATTTATTTTTTGATGTCTTAAGAATCAAGTTAATACAATCAAACAATCAACAAATACCTGTATGTGCTGCTACACTATACAATATTGGAACTTTCAACATTTAATTCGTTTCTAGAAGATACTAATCGTCAGTATTAAATTTATTATAAATTAATTCACACACACACACAAAACACAAGGAGTCTTTTATCTAACGCATTTACTTTCTCTCTCCTCTGCCACTATGTTTCTAAATGCTTAGGATAAATTATTCCAGGATGAATCAAAGCTTTCTGTCAAAATTCCTAACAGAAAGGAAAAGAGAGAAACAAATGCTTGAACTTTAACGATACGAAAACGGCTATGTGAAGATTACCTAGTTAAAATGCGAAAACGTCTTGATTCCGCACTTTAACAGAGCAAATTATTTAATCTGCATATAACGGTTTTTAAGAGCTTTGTCAGTAACATATCCATTTCATATTAATCTATTTGATCAAATGTCACAAATGAAAAAATATATTTTGTACATTCTTACAGTCCTTTTTCTTAAATATTATATTTATTACAATACTCACACAATCTCAGTTATAAGTGCATTGAAAGACCAAACATGATAATCTCATAAGTAATCAAATCATTACATTTATCAATTACGACTTACAAAAATAATTTCTTCAGAAGAAATATGGGTATAAGTAATGTTTAACAGAAGAATAAAAAAAAAATTCTAACATAACCTTATAATCCAAAACAAATTTCCTAGTTCAAAAACTAAAGTTTTGAGAATTTGAAGATTAAAACATTGTTATAATTATATTCAATATTTTTTTCATTGAATCAATAATTTTATTAATATTTTTCTTTTAATAAGATAAATCAATTAAACTTTATTTCGCATTTCAATTAATTCTCAAGTTAAATAATTATACAACAAGCCGATTTTCTTTCTTATTATAAGTGAAAAATAGTTGGAATACAATTATTTAAATAACCACTTCTGCATCTAAATTATTTTAATATCTCTCTCTAAAATCCAAAATAAACATTAAATCTAAAACAAAATTTATTGCATCATTTAGGCACACTTTTCTGTCAAGGAATTTCCTTACTCAAAAAGTAGCAAATTTTCATTAACGAAAAAATACATTGTCCAACGAGCCAAGAAAAATATTTATTTAAAGCTTAAAATATTAATTTGTAAGCATACAACAATAGCATTTTCAAAAAAATATTTGTTTCCGAATTTTTTAAATCTTTTGATGCAATAAAATATTGTTAGAATATTTACTGCGAATAATTGAAGTACATGTTTAAAAAAATTGAAATTTTCTAATTATTAAAAAATTTATTGAAAGTGAATTAAGTTTAAGTAATTTAAATGTAAATAACTATATATTTATAAAGGTTTTCTTTTATGTTGTAAATTAAATTCAAATAGTATTGTTTAAAAATATTTAGAAATCAATTTCATTAAACTAAAATTTAATTAACTTTTATTAAAAATAAAATTTATTACATCAATTAGGCCCACTTTTCTCTGTCAGGGAATTTTCTTACTGAAAAAGTAAGAAATTTCCATTCCATTCATTGTCCAATGAGCCAAGAAAAATATTTATTTAAAACTTAAAATATTAATTTGTAAGCATACAACAATAACATTTTCAAAAAATATTATTAAAATTGTTATTAGTCTTAGCATTTTTATTAGTCTTAAGAGTTAAACATGTTAATATTTTAGCGAAGTAGTTTTAATAAAGTAAGTTAAGAGAGATTTCTGTATTCATTACATAAACATTTTTGTAATTTTTTTAGTTTGAATAATTTAAATTATAATTTTCTAATAGTTTACTTTTATTTATTTATTAGGTGTGAAACCAGCTCCTGGGGATGTACTAGGTCTGCAATGGTAAAAATACCAATTCACAGCCCCATTGGATAAATAAAACCTTTTATTATCAAACAATTCTGTAATATTTAATTCAATATACAAAGACGAAAAAGGAAAATATAGTGCTCTGCATTACACAAATTTCGTGTTATTTAACTCACTTTAATTGGGGCAACACTTTTCATGAAAATAATCTGTGTATAATTCTGGTATATTTGTATGTCAGTAACTACTCTGTTATCAGAACTATGTCGAACTGGTATTTTGTTACCACAGCTTTTTATACCCATTATTGTATCAAACTAAGAAAAAAGAGGGGAAAATACTTTTCTTGAATTATATGTAAACTGTATAATTTATTATTATGGACTTGTATCCCCTAATATCGGTTAAGAAATAAAAAAAATAAACAATCATGGAAAATATCATTTGATTGAAACGATGAAAAAAATATATGTTTAGTGTACACTAAAACCAATGATGTGTACAAAATTAAATGTATATCTAAATACTATCACTATATAAACACCTTTTAGTTTTAAAATATTACAAAGAAAATTATGTTCAACTACAAATTGATACTGGTGTAAGAAGAATCCAAATTTCATACATATTTCTCTGGAATTTTACTAAACAGTAAAATCATTAAAAGATAATACCATTATTTTTCAAGATCTTAATACTTTTTTATTAAAATTTTTCATTTTACCTTTATTTACAAAAGCAATTGATTTCATGCGTTGAGAAATTTGAAACCAATTTTAAAATCGAAATATTCATTAATGATATTTTTTAAAACTTTTATTTAGACTTAAACTTTAAAAAAAAATTACTATTGGTCTATTGTATTTATCTTGCAATACTGTCCTTTGAAGAAAACAATTTTGCAGAATTTTGCCCAATTTATAAAACGCATAATTAATTTTCTTTTAAAAAATTAGCAATTATGATCATTCTTTGATAAATAAATATAAGCAAATAAATACTAAATTGTAAGACTGTTAACTCCTTTATATTCGAATTTTTAAAATTATTTTTAGTGCTGATAGTACTTATATCTAGATTTTACATACCACTAAGGTACAAAGCATTTGATAATTTAAATGAATTTTAAAATTATTAAGTGATTGAAACATTTGAAATGATACTTTTTTTGTGATAGCATTGTTTGAAGGAAGTAGATGGGGACCTAGAACAGGATAGACTTGTTTATTTTTTAAAAAAAATAATAAGACTTCATGAAATTATATTTCATTTATTTTCAATTATATAGGCCTCTAAAGGGATCTATTATTTGAAAATTAAACACCAAGGTATATACGGATTCATACACTCTGTATCAGAACTACCATTAGTTGAAAAGGGCAGTTCCTATACTTGGCATTAAAAGAAATGAAAAATGATCTGTTTTTTTTTGGAAAAATCATCACACTTAAAGCTAATTTCAACATGAAACAATAAGAATCAATACTTACACATGGATGAAGCCTATATTTGTATACGAATGATTACGAAGTGCTATCTCCTGATGTTTTCCGGAGGGATGTGTCACGGTTGCCATGACAACCTATGATCAATGCATCTCCGCTAAGAATGACGTCAGTAAAACTGTCGTTGCCACTATATTTTCGTAGTATTAGCAAATAAAAGAGGTTCGATTTCGATTTCTCATCAGGGAAAATTTGTTTTGCTAAAGCTAATCCAATGATATCTATTTTAGTTGCCATTAAAGATAATGTTGTAAGAAAAGCAAATGTTCTCTATGATGCATTGCTATTGATCAATTTTGAACAAGGGAGTTTCTAATTATAGTGATTATTATTCGTAATGTCACGAAAAATGAATAATTAAAATATGCTTTGAAATAAATACAAAATAAATTATATTACTTGATATGCAGCTTATTCTTTGTTACAAAATATATTATAGTACAAAACATATCCTATGTATTAAAAATAAATAAGATGTATGGTACATAATAAATATGCAATACAATATGTTATTTAGAAGTAATGTAACTGTGGCTATATATATATACTTTTCAATAGGAAATATATTTTCTTAAAATTGTTCATTTCTTTGAAAATAATTTTTCGATTTTTTATATAAGTAGGAAAGTTTAATATGCTGAACAAAATTATTGTTGAAAACATAGAGATATAAATATAAGGAATTTGCGTATAATGCTTTAAAAAATCCCTTTAAAATTTTGTATTTTCAACAATTGTAATTTCAGCAATTTTTTTTTTTTGAAAAATAAGAAATATTTCTTTTATTAAGATATTCTAGACTTAATTAATTAAAAATCTCAAAATTTGACTAATTTAAATTAAATGTACTAAGTTTCATTTACATAGCAAAAATTAAATAAATGAAATAAAATTATTGAGCTTGTAGTCATGCTTCTTTAGTCATGAATATGTATTTTAAGTTATAATCTGTATACTGCTCTATATTTCTAAAGAAACTTTTATTTTACAGATTGTGCACTCAAAATTTGAATAAGGATGATTGTTTATTAGGTATAAAGAGCTATACTAAAACGAATATATTTTTCATGCTTTTATTTATCTTTTTATCTAGAAAGTTTATTCAATAACTGATAACGAATTTAAAAAAATAAAAAACCTTTATAACTGCATTTGTCAATGAGAAAGAGCAGTAAAAATCTGTTTCTTTTTTCTTAGAACGTATAATTAGGATATTTTTATTTTGTGTGGTGAATACACCACGGAAACAGCTGAAATATTGTTTCACTGATCATTTTCAAATTCAACTAAAAATCAAGATTGATAAAAATAATATACAGTTCAGCTCATAGAAATACTTTTTATTGTGTTTGTATGACTGAATATTTTTAGAATGTTGAGAAAATTACTACATCACATTTCTTTTAACTAACACTATGTCTCTATCTATAACTATGATTATCTTTATAACAATGATTGGAATGAATGCAGTTAAATTATAAATCAAGCTACATGTAAAAAAAATAAAGAATTTTTATTATAATTAAAAGAATTATAATTCTTGCTTTTACATGATTAAATTTTTTTTTATAAATCTTTGAATTGATACATTAATAGGACAGAAGATAGCCCAACTACAAGAGATTTGTTTATTTTTCCACCTTCATCAAGATTTCCAATCGATGATGTCTACAAAATAATTGGGGGTACTTAGTAAAAAGGCGTGAATATCTTATCATGAATAGAAATATATAAAGAGAAAAGTATCGATTTCTTGGCTAGTCAGAAAACAAAAGTATTGATTACTAATGAAAGTTGTTGAGACGAAAGTGTGTGTCAAACACGTCATAACCGAGAAGATTAAAAAAGACTTATAAACTTTTAAAATGTCAAAGAATATTAAGAAAATACAAGTAATAAAATTTTCATAAAAATGAATTAAGCACGCTTTTGAATGAAATGTATAATAATAACCAATAGGTAGTATTTCAAAGCACTTATTTTTTAAATTAAATTTTGGTTCCTATTTCATTTTATTTAAAATAATTGCATGTCCGTTGAAATAAATTTCAATAAAAAACAGGAACAAATTAAATTTTAATTTTGGGCTACAGCAAATAAGCCCAATGAATAAAGCATAAAACTGCAGTAAAAATTAATTTTAAAACGAAAGGAGGAAAAATACTTGAAAATTTTAAAATCATTATTAATTATTATATAATAAAGGATTTTATTTCTTGTCGTAATGAAAATTAATTCTTTTCAAGAATATTGTGAAAAAAGGATTATTTTGGAGAATTATAATTTATTTATATGCGCTGTTAAGTTGCTGGTTTTGGATATATAAATGGCGTTTTGAACTAAATAATAATAAAAAATATATAATTGTAAAAAATTTCCTTTCATGTTTATAAATAATTACAAAAAAATTATTGATTCATCCTTTGTAAGAAAATATGCTTATTTAATTACATTGTCTGAATTAAATTTATTAATTTATAAATGAAGAAAAAAATTAAGAAATAATATAAATAAAATTTTTAGCAACGCAATTATGCATGATTGGAAATTTTAGCCCTTTATATATAATGGAATAAATAAATGTAAATCCTTTTAACTTCAAAATAGATTTTTATATCAAAAGGAATAATGAAAGATGAGTATTCCCATTTTTTTCAAACAGAAAAATATTACTCAATGTACTAAGCAAATTGAAATAAGAAATTCAGTTCTTTCTTTACTCATTTTATATCATTAAGCTACTTGAAGAAATAAATTTTAAAATAATCATAAAAGCTTTTTTGCCACATACACATCTGCAAGTCACAGCATAATAATTTATTTTCTCTATTTTTCAAAATACAATACAGACTATATTCAAAGAGAACTTAAATAGGAATACAAGGAGTTCTTTTCTCAGTAAAAATTACATCAATTCAAACTTTTTTATTTCCTTTACGTTAGTGCGATATTTTCAAAAGGAGTACATGATACATGAACTTTTTTCGTAAGGAGTGTTTTCTGAAAATAAATTATTTAAATGAGATTAATTAACTAAACTTGTTCTCTAGTTCTATGAAAAATAAGACTTTTATTTCACAAAATATTTAACAGAATGTGAAAAATCGAATTTCCTGACTTACTGATTGATGATGATATGTAAGTTATTCTTATTTTTTAAAAAAGGTTAAATGTAGTATCATTATAACTGAATTCTTCATTTATGAGTGCGCATCACGTTGTCATGTCACTTTAGTAAACAAACGGAAAAGTTTTAACTGATGAATACGTGAATAAAACATTTTAAAAATTATTGACCAGATTTCCGATACCACATAAATTTTAAATAACCGAATTTCTATATATCTGCATAATTTTCTATTTCGTATAATTAAAATATGTCATGCAAAGAATCATTATGTTTGAATAAGGGAAAAGTCATTAATATCTGTGGTATTTACTGGGAAATAAAAGCAAAATTCAATTCAATGAATGATCTTATTATAGAAAACAAAAAATTGTGTCGAAGCCTAATAATTTTAACTAACGATAAAAATATGACATAAATAGTGAATAAATAATAAATTATTTCTTTCTACTAGCTCTGGTTTAAAAACAGGTATTTATGCTCTAAATTATGTTATAATTTCTTCCAATAATCAAAGTGAAAGAAATAAGATAATTTATTATCAAACTATTAATCTTCACTATGAGATAAAATACATTTTTACACTTCAGCAGGTACATTCAATCGTTAATTTTGTCTCTAAAACGATTTTCAAATACAGAAACCATAACATTTATGGTGGTAAAAAGGTATTAACATGCAATTATAAAAGTTTCATTTATCATTTTGCTTCTATGTAGAATAAAAAGTGAAAAAATTGTTAATTATTTTCATCGATTTCCTCTCAGTTGAATTCAAAATTCTTGAGATATCTTCTCACTGAATACTTAGTGTAGATTCATTTTTATATGTTCTGTAATAATCAAATAGGTGCATGTGAAGCTTCAATCATTTATCTTTTTCCCATATTAAAAAATACAATTTTTTACCCCAAAACAATTTTTGCCTTACGTGCATAGATTGAAAACAATGGTGAACACTTAGATTGGTTCGTGACAAACGTAGGTATGATTCAAATAAGAAACAAACTTGCTCTGTAGAATAATAAAACTTTAGGTTGAATCTTTTTTCCTCTGTGGCTAGAATAAAATTATAAAAAATAAAATATTCTACGGACCAACATCGTATTTTATAAGGAACTGTACCCTTTATAGGAATAGTTCTACTCTTAGTGGTATAATAAATAGTTATAAGAATAGAACTCTATTTTTTTAATCAAAAATATTTTAATTTAGTTAAGATAATAAATAATAAATTGAAAATTTTGTACAATAAGAATCATAAATTTTTTCCTTATTTTGGAAATTTGAATACTTTATTTTTGACTTTAATTTTCTTCATGTGCAGTCATTTTTAAGAAATATTATGTTTGATTAATTTATTACTATGAGAAATATTTAAATATCTAGAATGAATGTTTTAAGGCTAAAATTATAAAAGGAAAAAATTACAGATTTTACGCAATTTTTTTTTTTTCAAAATTATTTAATATTTCAAGAAAATAAAGTGATAAATATTAACATATGAATAATGTAAAATAATAATAATATTTACTCTACGCGCACAATATCATACAATACAGTTCTATTTGACCAATCCATATATCCTACTCTCAGAAATGTGATTATCTTTCGAATGGACTCCTGTTCTAGAAATGAAAAAATATAACATTGACAGTTGCTTCTGAGAAATATGACTATATGTTTGGGTTTATTTGTTTTTGTTTGTTTTATGTCAAACCTGAGTTGTTTACGGAAAGATATCGACAACTACTGAAGAGAAAGAAATAGTTCTTGAAGAATAGATCCTTAAAAATGTAGATAAGTATTATATGGATTATGCATTGATAAATTAACATTTGTGCAATACATAAAGAAACAAAGAATCAATGTTATTACTCCCGGTGGTAGTAGTTGCGATGGTAAGTATACATTAAAAAAACTATTTATATAGCAATATCCCTACAAGCGAGTGTAAATTCCATATTCAAATGAGTTTGTAGTTTACATTTATACGAAATCTTACTCTTTTTTTAAATAATAATTCGGTATATATCCCTTTTGAAAAAAATGATAAAATATTGCCTTTTAATTAACAATCTTTATTTTCAAAAATAATTGTATTATGAGAAAATTACATCATCTACATTCAGAAGAAATGATAGTTGAATCCTTTGTATACTAATAACTATAACTTTTCAATTGTGATTAAAAGATTTAATAGTTAGTATAGTATTTTTGAAATGTAGAGGCTTTTAAAAAATGCTTTTATCTTTTCATAGTCAGCGCAGATCTTTCTCAGAAACGTTTAATTTGAATATCAGGCTTTGAATTTATTTTAAATTAAACATTAAATATCTACATCAAATCTAAACTCATTTTTATAGCTGACGAGTTTAAATAATAACCATCCATCTAATATAATATACAACTGTTTAAGCCAACATTTTGTCAGCATCCATAATTAAATTTTAAAAATACATTACAATGACACATTTTTTAATTAAATTATTTCTACATATAAGCATCTATTCTAAAAAATAATGCATAACTGTAGTTGAATTCCTGAATAAAAGAGTATTGCACTATCTATGCCTGTATTTAATTACCATAAATTTTAAAAATATTTTACAATAAAAAATTACTAGAGTTTTTAATGTATTGAATTAAACTCTCACAAAAATCAAATATTTTTATCCTACTTTGTGATTACATCATTCTATAAGGAATGCACAATAAAATCCAAAACATATACGAAGCGAAAACAGGGTCAATCTATTCTGAATTTTAAGACCGCCTGGTAAGCCACCATTTTTATGTCGGAATCTTCTAAGTAATTATTCTTAATTTACATTAATTTTTGAAATGTTTGGGAATTAGAGGATTTTTATTTCACAGTGAATTTATTACTATTGTGTTTCTCTTATGTCAGAAAGTTTTGATTATTATTTCCAGCTCACATGTAATCTTTGCATACTATTAAATCTGTAGAAAAGTTAAATATGTTCCATACAAGGGGCTTTTTTTCTATGTCTGAAAATATTAAACAACTTTGATGTTTTCTTGAATTTTTAATTTAAATTCTAAGATTTATTATTTAATGGTTGAACAAAGTTTACTAAAAGGAATTTACCTCTCTTGCAATTTTAAGTATTTCAGATAGTATGGAAATGTTTAGATATAAAAGATAAGCATTCAAAACAATAATTTTAAAAAAATACAATCGATGTTCTTTGTTTTTATCACGTTTGTAAATAGCATTTTATTCGATAGAATATACTTTCAATATTTTCATTATATTCGTCATTTTTTTTTGTATGAAAGGTAAATCTCAATACATTTCAGATTGATTTGATAACTTATGAGCAAATTTTTGCATGTATCCTTTTGTTCTGGAATGTGACCGTGGTAAACGAGTGGTCATGGCCACGAATAGGTGGCTGGTAAGTCATAAATTCGAAACCTTGTTCTATTAAAGACAACCCGTGTATGGGGGCTGATTGACGTTAAATCTGCCTTGGCTCGATATCCTTACATTAGCATTATGTTGAAATTTAGCGATTGGGGACCAACTCTTGGGCCTTCCTCGATGGAAGTTCAAAATCAAGAAGCTCGTCGCCAGTAGCCCTCTCATTACTTTCAGTGTGGAAAAAATAAAATCATTCTTGTAGAAAATAATATGTTAAAATAGCTATGCCTAGTTGCAACAAAACGCAATAATCGTTATCTTGCAATAACAGATATAAATTAGATATTAAATTTTTCTTAAAGCATTTAATGGGAAAAGCATGGATATATATTTAATACTACTTTAATACATTGGCTTATATGTAAACAGAAATTAAAAAGATTATTGTACAGGTGTCAATTTACCTGTAAATTTAATAGAGTTTAAGTAGATTTTCAAAACAAATATCAGACCATCAAGTCAACACGCGAGGTTTAGATTATTTGATGTACTATATATATAAAAATGGATGTTTGTTTTTTTGGACCTCGCTTTACCCTAACACCGTTCCACCAATCACTATAAAAATTGGCATGTATATGTATTTTATCTGTGGGAAAAGGTTTTCATACTATTCTCTTTGTTGCAGATTCCCACCAGGTGGCACTACAGCATATCAACTTCTGCGCCGTTCAATCAATCGCCTAATTGCCAACATGGTCGCAAAAAAGGATGGCAACTTGGCTCTATAGCCAGCATGTTTTCATTGAATCACCATTACAATGTAAGAAACGGCATTGCTTACGAATGTTACAATTTTGACATGAAATAAATACAACAGAAATTAATAATGTTTCCCACATCCAGATATAAATTATTTACTCTATTTTAAGCTTTCATTGCACAAAATTTGTAACAATGTGTTACTTTTGCGGAGCAGAGATCAGATTAGGTTGGAGTTTTCAAAAATCGACCCACTCGAGTGTTTCTGGGCGTTATAAATAAAAACAAATCCTTTTTATCAGCTACTAGGCCTTCAGCCTTAAAATTTAACAAACATGTTTTTTTATTTAGCTGAGATATGCAAAAAGCTTTTTTTTTGTTTGTTTAATGGGCAATTCACGTCAAAGTAACTCAATAAAAGCCTCTTTTCCTTCAATCTGTATTGTTTAATTTTAAAATTTACCCGTGCGAAGAACTGGTATATAAGCTAGTCTTGTATAGATTCAATGTAATCTCATTCTTAGTAAGCTTAAAACAGTAAATTGTACAAAATTTTTTTTTATCTCAAACAAGATTTTAAGTATTATTTCAAACATCGTGTGTTTCACTTTATTTTTACAACTTTTTATTGAAAAAATATGTATTCTATTGCATACTTGCCTATTTAATCATGAATGATTTACCTAGAAGTAAATTCTTAAGCAAAATACTGTAAGTTAATGTCCAAGAAATATATAGTCTAATGTTTGTATATTGTTTATATTAGAATCTTTTTAATTGAAAATTTCTCTGAATTTATTGTTTTAACTTTCCGAAATAATCAAGAAATGTTTCTAACAATATCAGTTCAAACGTCTTTAAAATTTGCTTTCATAGTCAAAACGATGATTTAAACATTAGATTTACAGCAAAAACATTCTAGTTTTTATATCCAGTTTCTTATATCGAGATCAAATTTAAATCAATAAGCTTTTTTTGTTAACATTTTCAAATATATGAGCAATTTTGTTTTTTTCTAAGAAAAAAATTATTTTGCACATTTTATTGTTTTAAAACGCAAACTGTGGAAACCGAGATAAATCAATTTTCAGCTCAGTCAAGGATTAAAAAACATTCCACCTTTCTGGCCGCATACAAGCAAGTAATCAATACCCTGGGAAAATATTTTCAAATATACTGACGGAAATAAGAAATATACAGGTGATAATGAAAACACGCTAAGAATATTTTCATGCACGCATCAAAAGAGCAATCAATACTAAAAGCAATCAAATCTAGTGAAATTCTCATTTAAATGTTTAGAAAGAAAACTATTAAATATTATTATGAGGTTCTATAAATATTTAACAAAATGAAAATGTTTCTTTTTGATTTATTCTTCATTTTCTTAGAGTAGATTGTGTCATTTGTCTCATTTGTTTAAAAAAAATAATACGTTAGATACAAGTTTTACCTAAACATATTTATGCTCATTGAAGTAAAACTAAATAAACTATTTAAGAAAAGAGTTGATAATTTCATCATTATTTACTTGAGTATCCCGTGAACATAAGCTATTATTAAATTCGTTCTTAAATTGTTTAGTTCATATACCTACATAAATAACAATTCCTTGATATTTTGAAGTTTCTATGATCAATTTTCTCCTTTTTAATACACTTTTATAAGCTTCACTTGTATGCAACGGAATCTTTGATCTCGATTTTTACCCACTTTTAAAGGTCAGATTAATTCAAAATTCTGCGCACTTGTCAAGGATCGATGACAATACTATAATTTCATATTTTTTTCCCATTGTCCTGATTAGGATCATCAGGATTAACGATTTTCCCATTCCCATATTTGGCGGCTAATTCCAGATCCCAATTCCAGATTTAGCAACTAATTCCAGATTTGGCGACAAAAAGATTAAGTTACAATCCTAAAGCGAAAACGCTCACGTCAGCAATTTATTACCATAATATCAACAATTTCCGAGTTTTTCTGAAAATGGAAATAAATAAATGATAGTTTAAAAAACTAAAAAAGCACCCTTTTATTGTTGATCGAACGAAAAAATGAAATTATGCTTCAGAGTTAATTTTGAGATGTTTTAAACATATTCAGGGTAATGAAAAACATCATTATCTTTATTAGATATTTGGGATGTGTGTGGTAAGTGAATTACGTGTAATTTATAAAACATCACTTCATTCAAAATGAATGAATTTTCATAAATATTAAACGTATATTGTACATTTCGAGCCCAAAAAACTGCATATTTTGATATTCGTTTCAAATTTTTGAACGCCAGTACACTTTGCTGGTTTTAATAAGAATTTTCGAAAACTTGTGCAGTTAAATGAGAAATTTAAAATAGTGAATTAATTATATTTGCTTTAAATTAAGTAAACTTTTTAAGAACTAGCATTACATATAAATATAAAAATAATAACAGCAAATTAGCTAAATTTCCGTTGCCCCTAAGATAACAATAGAATTAATCAATTACTAGCGTCGCATTTCGGAGCTTTGGAGATAAACCATACCATATAATATGAACTTTGATAAAGATAAAGATTTTGATACATAGACTGAATTCTTATTCTACAAACTTTTCCACCACTTGAGGACACTGAATCACGACAGATTTAACATACAACAAGTTTTCTACACGACGGCCATTTAGAGCCGCCAGGACTCGAAGCCACATTGCATCAACGTTGGCCATGAACTCGTGACTATGACCATTCGGCACCACTGCGACAACAGGATAACATTTGAAAGATGTATAGAAAATATTATATCTTACAACAAAGCATGGGTGCTCTCGGCCAAATTAAATCCTAGTACAGGTTCGCATCGTCAGAACCCAGGTGCCTCTCTCTAGGAAAAAAACTGGGCATCAAAATTACTTGCGATGATTGGTATCCGCTTATATAGTGCTGCACTAAAAAGTGATACAAGCTCCGGGTGTGTACTAGTTCTGCACTAGTAAAACAACAATCCTCAGCCCATTAGAAATTTTAAAAAACACCCAAGCCACAAAGTGTTGTAACTCTGAGAATATTAAATTTATCTTGTTTTATATTAAAAAAATATTTTCAATTATTAATGCTTTTTTTCAATAAAGCATGTCCCTAAAAAATTCATTGATCTCTAACAAAATATGTTCACAGATTGAAGATCTACAGTAGAGTATATACATATAAAAAGGAAACGTATAAAATGCTATCATAAACGAAAAATGTTTTTATATGAAATTATTTTAAAACTTTTAGAAAACAAAAGTGTAAAAATTAGAAACTGAGAAAAATCTCGTCTAAATATTAAGTTATGAATATTTGGAATAAAATACATTCTTTTTCTTGCTAAAAATGTACCCACTTCGTATGGGTGCTCTATATCGAAAAATGTTAATTCATGACTTTTTTTCTCATTCCTCAGAGCTTCTTATCCTTAAGGTCTAATTATATAATTTCTATGCTGTTTCCTCACACATTGTCGGTCTAAAAAGCAAAAATGACAGCAAAATACTCTAATTTAAAACCTCCAGATGTTTCATAATTAGAAGATTTGATATTTCATCATCACAAGCATTGTCTCCTAATTTATAGCAATATCAACTGTTTTTCTTTTTGGAAGATCCTGATATTTTTTGTCAGATATTTAAAAAGTGTAGAATTGAAAGACTGATGTGAACTATGATTCTTCCTATCCAAATACTTTTTTAATAATCTGTGGATGAATTTAACTCTGAAACTAAATATTGTATTACATCATAGAAGAGATAAGATATACTTTTATGTTTGTTAAGAAAAGTGCGTTCCCATGATTTTGTACTTAGTTCGTAGCACCAATTCGGAAGAAGAAACACATCGGTTCAATATTTTTTAAGGCCCTAATAACATTATAATAGCGTTTCTCAAACTGTGGGGTATGCCTCCTTGGGGGGCGTGCTAACTCTATGAGGGGGGCGCAAGCATATAAAAAATTCCAAAACAAAAAATAATTTAAAAAAATTACTAATTTACTGAAAGTAAACAAAATACATTCTGACATAATAAAGAATAAAATACACATTTACATTGATATATACAGTGGTGTCCAAAAGTTAAGCATAATTGATAATTATGTGAATAAAGAAGGAACTGTGAATCAGAATGGCGGGAAGAGTGATATACGAGTGTAAAATGGTTATAAAATAAGGAAGCAAATCAAAAAAATGATAATAATTAATTTTATTACCCAAAGTAGCAGTTTGAAAAAAAAAACTGAGCATAGCAAGGATTCACACTTTAAAGAAAAAATGAAAGAAAACATTAAATAAAATACTGTCGCTGCAGTTTAATAAGGCGGGACTCTGACAGCCAGGCACGCTGCACAGCGATTTACCATACTTACTATGAGATGATGAATGAGTTGTGGGCTCAAACGGTTCCAAGCTTCTTGGAGAGCACTCTTCAGTTCTGTAACGGAGCTTGGTGGGTGCGAAAGGGCTGCAATTTGTCTCCCGGACGTATCCCATACATGCTCGATAGGATTTAAATCAGGGGAGTTCGCAGGCCACGACATGCGCTGGATGTTTTCCGTTTCAAGGAAGTCATCAATCAGCACCGACAGCACCTCGAAACAAGCGAACATAAGGCTCAAGAACTTCGTCTCTGTATCTTTGAGCAGTCGCAGCCCCGTGTCAAAGAAATGGAGGTCTGTGCGGCCGTCCATCATGATACCTGCCCATACCATTACTCCCCTTGAGAGAAAATGACGTCTTTCCGTTATGTTTCTTGGTTCAAAACGTGTTCCACGTTCTCTCCATATCGTTACTCGCCGAGAATCACTACTCAGACTAAACTGGGACTCGTCACTGAACATCCCATTGGCCCACTCTCCACACTCCAATGTTGATATTTCAAACTCCCGTTCAAACGAGCGCGTTTATGCGCAAACGTGAGGGGAATGCAAACTGCTGGTCTTCTGGCATACAGGCTAGCATGATTGAGTCTCCCGTAAACAGTTTGTCTCGAAATTCGTATTCCTGTGGCGACTGTGAACGCCAAACCCAGTGCTCTGGCAGTACTGTGCCTCTGACGTCGAGCACTTATTACCAGATATTGGTCTTGGCGAGAGGTTGTGACTCTTGGTCGACCTGATACTTGTTGTCGGGTAACATCTCCCGTTCTTTGAAACTTCTGCCACAGTCTTGAGATCACAGACTGGTCCACATTCAGAATTTGAGACATTTCGGTTTGTGATCGTCAGGATTCCAGCATTCCAACGATTCTTTCTTTCGTAAACATGTCCAATTGGCGTCTTTGTGCCATCCTTTACCTTGTTTGATGGTTAACAACGTTCCTTCGCACAGCAGTTACACAAAACTTGTCTGAACTGCCGTGAATCGGTTTCTCCGCGTTCTGACATGCGCCGGTGTTTCGCGCAGTAGTAGTCGACTGAAAGGTTTTGCATAAACACAATGTTTCTTCTTCACCCAATTAATATCCACAAGAAATTTGGAATAATTTTACGAATATTTACTCCATTTTTTTCGCATTTTACGATTTATGCTTAACTTTTGGACACCAGTGTACTTAGAAATGTAACAATACACAATGCATTTGATAACTAATTTAACAAAACTAAGTTAAGAACAAGTTTAATTATTACCATGTGACCCTATGGTTCTGCCATATTAGAACATATATAAAAAAATTAACACTTATCTTGATCCTTTGTTCAGCTTATAATTAATCCCTTAACTGCTGATTAAAAGTTACGCAATTCACTACCAATACCACAAGATACGCTGTCAAGGTCCTTTTATTGCATTCCGTAGCCTTCAGAATAATGTTATGGATAGCAGTGCACAGAAAAGATCGTACTTCGGAAAGGCGTATATATACGTTTGGGGAAAATAATGCTGTGGATGAATGGGACGTTTATACACGCCGGTAGCAGTTAAGTGGCTTAAGTCGTATTCTAGCTCCAGCATTAAAGAGAGTATAGTATAATTGAATTCAATACGATTGTTACTTTATTGAAGAGGGTGCGATGAAAATTAAGGTTGAATATTGGGCAGCAAGTATTGAAAGTTTGAGAAGCACTACATTATATTATACAAAAAAAATCTAATAAATTATTTCAAATAGAAATTACCAGAAATGCTGTGTATTTACGCTGTTTTTAAGACCAGTCTCTATCAAATTTTGATTGCTTAATGCGCCATTACTGCACCTCGGAATTCGATGTGGTTTGCATTAAATTTTTCTGACATTAATTTTTAAAAAAGATATTTTGAAAAAATAACTTTTTTGAGAACGGTGAAAAACATTGTACCTTCTTGAGATATTACTTTTTGTCTTATAGCTTATTGTAGATTCGGTATTTATGTTTAATTCTGCACGCATATTTTACATAATGTAAATCTTGTTTTTTTCGAATCTTCGATGGTTTTCACTGTATTTGAATTTTTTACTGAAATACAGAAGTCAGAAACTTAAAAAAATGTAACATATTGCACATTCACCGCTTAATACAAAAATGAAAAACTTCCTTTTATTTATAAAATTATCAACTTTAATAGGTTCAGCATATTTATACCAGGCAAAATATGTATCAATTCACAATGCTTAAGAAATGTAACTTTCTGTGAAGGATTTATATAAAAATGCATGCTGAAATATACTGATTTGGTTTAAAAAATAATACTTATTTTTCTCTACCACGTAATTATTTCTTTATTATCAAAAGAAGTTTTTAATTCTCATTAAAAATTCTCATCTATAGAAAAAATATATAATTCCTTAATCATCAATATATTTGCTAAACTACTTAAATTATAAAATAACGAAATTTTTTTTTAAATGAACTTAATAAATATAGAAATATTCCATTGAAAATAATATATATTTTATAATAATCCTAAACTTATTAATTTGTCGTCTTGTTGATTAGAGTTTAAAATTAACAATCAGTTTATGTCATATATATATATATATATATATATATATATATATATATATATATATTATATTAGAGGCTACAAGCAAAAGTTTTAAAGGATTCATAAAAGGGAGGGGAGGGAAGGGGCATTGATGGTATAAAATCACAATAAGCCATAACCTAACAACTTTCATGTTAAAACGTCATCATTAGGCTTTAGGTTTTAGTACATTCTGCTTTATATTTGTTGAAGTGCAAACAACATATTTTTTAAACTCAAAATATGCCGACTTCTGTACCAAGGAAACGGAATTTGTAGAACGTGTTACTTTTCTGCTTCCATTGGAAAACGGCAACTGAAGGCTTATGATTGTTGATACTTTTGAGGCACACGATCAATCAATTTAAAATTGTGATTACTAGTTCAGACAGTTCAAGAAAGCTTATTTTGATGAAAAGGATAAGAAACGTGAAGAAATGCAAGAAACATTTGAGTATGAAACTCAACAAGCTGTTTCATTATTCCTCAAAGTCATAAAAATGATCCAAAAGCAAAGAAATCGGGTGTTATACGAATTATATAGCCAAGGAACGTTGGAAAGAGATTTACATGTTCAAGAACAGTTCCATCAAAAGTAAAAATGGAAGGGGGTTTCGAATTGTAACGTTGATGAAAGTGTATTCATTATGACCATCCAAAACGTAAGAAATAGAAGGATAAATTTTAACATGCATCAACATCTACGGCGAAACCAAATAATCATGAATCAAAGTTCATACACTATTTTGGGTGGAATCAGCTATCGTCTATCGTAGGGGATCCATATCGAATTTAAATATTAATCGACAAGCAGTAAAGAAGAAATGTACATAATATGTGATCAGACACACGACAAAGTGATTTTGTAGCACGAGGATTTTTAGTTATATGTTGCTGTGCCATTTAAAAATTACTCAGAAACATTCAAATGGGATATTTTATTCCAACTGCCATATTCTCTGGACATTGTTGCATCAGATAACCCCTTGTTTCGATCAGGACTGATGTCCTATCGTAGTAGCATTTCCATTCTTACAAGGAATGCAGAAAATGGACCTATTCTTAAATTGCTTCTAAAGGCCATTTGTTCTTTCAACACAGAAATTGTTATGCTGCCCGAAAAGTTAAAAATATAAGGGCTAGCGATTAAATATGTTTTTGATAACTAATTTGTTACCATTTATGCACAATAAGATCCCAATTTTTGTTTTAACAAATCCTTTAAAGCTTATTTGTTTACATAATAGAAAATATTTCGACACAAATTAAAACACTATCTAAATAATAAATATAGCTCGTATATTAATCAAAATTATACAAAATATATTATTTGTAGGGGAGAATATGGATGTCATTTTGCCACTTTCAGGCTCTACATTTATTTTAAAACACGTCAAATGAATTCAGTGATACACACACATACATACACACACGCATGTATACACATACATACACACACGCATGCATACACACACATACATACACATACACACATACATGCATACACACACATACATACACACACATACACACACATATATATACATACATATTTGTGTATATGTTTTAGATATACAGTTGAATTAGAAAATTAAGGTCATTTGACTATACCTGAAATAGCTTCCTTTTGTACTTTTATCAGTAATTAGGCAACAGGGCATTGACTCAGTTATAGTGGGGAAGATTTTTAAAGGGAATATTTAGCTAAGACAACAGCAATGAGTAACTCATGAAAATTCCAAGGTTGAAGATCTTGTTGTCGGATTTGCCGATCCAGATGTTCTCACGGATTTTTACTGGGATTATGATCTGGGGAATTTGTAGACTATAGCAGTAAGTGAAAGTTGCCATAATGTTGCTTTAAATATTTAAGCGCAATTTTAAGCACATGGCAAAAGTTATTTTCCTGTTGATAGCCTTACCATTCGTTGAATACGCCGTTGCCATATAGGGGTGTACTTGTTTGGCTATGATGGATAAGTATATGCGGCTATTGAAAGTAGCCTTTCAGAGTAATTAATAGACTCCAAGCATTTTAAAAATAACATGCCACTGACTATTGCATTACCTTCTCCACCTTCCTAATGGCCAGGAATGGTTGCTAGAAACTTGTTTTCAACTGTCTCACAGAGAGTATGCTAAGGTTCATCCAACCGAATGAAGGAAGAAAGTTTTTTCTGAAAAAGCAACTTTTTTCTTTTATTGTTTTATAATTCAATATCTGCAGGCGAATGCAAATTCACGACATTTTTTACGATGTACATTTGTTAACGGAGTGTTGTAACATGTGTTCCGTAAGCAACATTCATCAATCTCATTCATTGCACAAGGTTCAGCACAATTTGCACATCCGGACAGAGTTTCATGTTTTGTTTTCCTTTTTATGTATAAAACTATGACACTAAGAGAAAATGAAAGTGAAAGTGCCGGTTCCACACACAAAAGTAGTTCCTCATCCCGCTCTAGATAACTGTGAACACTTGTCTTTTTCTATTAAATCTATTTAAACCACTAGATTTAAAGAGTGTATATGATATCCCACAGGATAGTTAAAATATCATGATTCAAGCGATTAAAAAAAGATTACCCCTAGGTTCTTTCATCAAAGTTTTTTTTTTCAAATACAACCCCTCCCATAAAAGTAGCCGGTATACGTCCCTGGATTCAATTATATATATATATATATATATATATATATATATATATATATATATGTGTGTGTGTGTGTGTGTGTGTGTTTGCACGTGTATTTAATTGCAAAAAAAATCATACATAACTAAATTAATATATATTTTACTTCCTAATTTTTTTAAAATTTGTTAATTAAAAATAATTTATTGAATAGCAGTTACAAATGATAGTTTTAAACTTAGTTTATAATTAGATGTGGTTCGATAGAGTTAGAAAGAAATTATAAATTTTTTGATATTTGTTTAGATTATACCTTTTTGAAAATTGCACGTGTAGTGTATATAATATATATAGAGAGAAAAGAGTCATATATATATATATATACTACACGTACAATTAATACATAGATGCATTAATATAAACTAAAAACGTCATTTGTTTAATTATAATGATGAAATGATCAGTAAAATTCTTTGTGAAATAAACTAATAAACTTAACACACACACACATATATATATTCATATACATATCCACTGAAAAAGGTGTTTAGATGAAAATTTTAAAGAATGCATTTATTAACTGATAAATAAAAAGTAGATAAATCATTCTTTTTTTGAGTTTATCAGGATAATTTAAAATTGAAAAAATAAAAAACATTAACTATTATGTAAAAATAATTGCGCACGATTTAGCATATTTCGTTAAATAGAATGATGCTTAAAATAAATATTTTTTTTAAAGAAATAATATTATTGACATCATATGTTTTAAAAATATTAGAAAAGAAGTAATTAAAAACATCTTTCTTAAAACAGATATTGAAAAAACTGTATCAATTTAAAAAATCTTCTAAATAATCTTACCAAATCTTGTATGATCAATAAAACTCGTTTTCCATAATTTAATTGAAACTTCACGAATAGTTGTTAAGAAAATAATTTCAAGAGCAATTTCCAAATTTCATTTTATGTATTTAGTTTGACTGTAACAATACATGATTAAATTTTGATTTTTATTACAAAATAATATTACTTCAAACATAAATTATCTGCCTGTTGTATTTTTTCTCCAATTTTTCATTCTTTTTCTTAATTATTCTGATATAGTTAGCTTAAAAATTATTTTCCTAACCTAAATATGTTTTGAAAAATAAATATTCAATGATCCAATTAAATATAAATTTCAAAGATGATGCTATGAAAGATGTGGTAATAATGCATTTTAAAAATATTCAAAGCTACAAGCATCAATTCTAACAATACTCCTACATAAGTAATAACTTTATCATTTGATATGCAGGATTTAATTAACCACATAAAAGTACACAATGCATACTCTTATTATGAAACGTTACTTTTTTCCATGTAATTTTTTATAGAAATTTGTCGTTATATGTCTCAAAAACTGACAAATTTGAATCATAAATATGATAGTCGAATATTTTAACTTGTGAAATAATTACTCAAGCACATTAGAACAGATTACTCATAAATTAGAGACGGACATGTAACAGCTCGTACTTTTCTAAAGGAGCAAAGCATTCGTATGTTTTTTTTTTACATTTATAAGCAAAAGATGTGTTTCAAAGTATACTAAAAGCATATTATAAGGAAATATATATATGAAAGTAGGGGGTAAAGAATGTAAAAGGATTAATTCAAAGATGTACACAAACACATATGTTTTTTAATTGTTGTTGTACTTAATCACACTTTGATTCGTCTCATTTCTATTTCGTCTCATTTCTATTTTTATTAAATATTGATGCATTCAACCTGACTATTGTTATAATTTTTAATGTAACATCTTATTCTTGAAATAAAGATTTTCACATATTGTTTTTTCAAAGCCACATAATATATTTAAAATAATATATATATTTTTCTTACTTATACACACATATCAAATTATTATACGTATTTCTACTGCCATTTCAGCTATATATTGGCTAAAACATTTGTACATATTTTACATTTATGCCAAAATTTATTTAAAAATCACAAATATTAAATGAGAAAAATTAAGTTTTATTTACCTCCAAAATGACGTAATTCATTATTACCATTCTTCTCCTGCGACATACTCTCTTCTTCTTCAGGTTCTGGAGACACCTGACTGGGCATGCAGATCTAACTTAATTTCAATTAAAAAAATTAATTTCAACGAATTTATGTCAGATGTATTTTTTCAAGCCTCTTCCTTCTGACAAATGTTGGTCTAATACAAGATATTACGCTATTTAGTTAGGGAGCATAGATCACTCATTGCTGCCTAACTTAAATCTAGATTCTGTCACAATTTAACAGTTCTTGCCCGGTCCAGATCTCAATAGGACCGCCAATTTGAATGGAAATATGGTGTGTTGACGGATGCTTTAGCTCACTCGCCCAGCATTTTCCATTGATTATGACGGCTAAGTCGAAAGAATCGCTGTATCCACCATCGTGGACTGGGCTTGTCCTAGTGATTCCGGGTTGCCAGGAAACGGAATTTCGCCATTCAGCGCTGTTCCGGCGATATTTCAATGTCTTTTTTAGAGTCGAATGCAGAACGTGGGAATATTTTTAAAAAATAAGCATTTAAAATCTGTTAGAATATTTTTTCCACTCTGTAGACAGTTTTTTCTGGAAATATTTTCTTAGGAGAATTAAAAAGAAATTTCAAATTGAGCTTCCTTCTTTTTTTCTTTTTTTTTTCTTCCGAAAAACTTTGGAAAAAACTAAGTGAATTTTAAATCCGTATTTTCAAGTTGTTGGATCAGCGACGTACACAAGGGTGTTTTGGGGCTCCCCCCCCCCCCCCTATAGAACAAGAGTACTCAACCTTTTTTCTGCCAGGCAGCGTACATGTGATGGCTATTTCAAGCGGGCCGTAACAGGAGGATTAATGGAGAGGGTGGAGGGAATGCTTTAAGACCAAGATATCATCGAACATTTAAAGTGTGGAAATTGATCAAAATATTCAAATTCCTATTTTGCTTTTTTTAATTATTATTTTTTTATATTTTCTATTTTTGTCACTGAATTTTTCTAAATTGGAAGCATTTAAGAATCACTCTTTCACAATTTCTGCTTCGGTAAACGGTTTCATATGATTACCAATGATAAAACAAATTTCATAGGGTGCCTTTGTTATCACTGTGACATTACCACTGACAAAATACTTGTATTGCTGTTTTAAAGATTATTCAAGAAAGCCTATTTATCATCTCTTGAAAGAGAACTTCGAGGAAAAGTGTCATTGAGCGATTCCTGTTTATTGGTATATTTTAAATGCACTTTCGTGACAAATCAAATAATTTCTCAACCATGCTTGTTTTTCACTACAAAATAGTCAAATTCCCAATCTCGTCTTGAAACAATCTATTTTTTTCGAATATTTTTCGCTTGCAAGAAATGAAAGATAGTTAAAAATTACTTCCACTCATAAAATGGTCGCTACTCCACTGTTGCCTATCACTAATCAGTAAAAAAAATATATCAATTCGCACTCTACGGCATCGGTCGCAAAAAGCAAAATTGATATATTTGATTTTTTAAACAAAGAATTTCCCCCCAAATTTTTATAAATAAATGAGTTTTCCAGAGCAATGCGCTATGACTAGGCCACTTAAAAAGGCTCGGTGGCCTGCGGGCCGCAGGTTGAGTATCGCTGCTATAGACCAATAAACTATTAATGTTTACCATAGAGCCCCTTGGCGCTTTCGTCTGCGTGTGTTTTAGAATGTATTCCCTCCACTCCAAGAGAGAGGTCTGTGTATCCCATTCTCTTGGATAATTTTAGTTTCGTAACCGTTGAAAAAAAACATTTACAGTAATCCAAAAATGATATAGTTCGTCAATAATTTTTAAAAATTGTACATAATTATATCCATCATCAGTTTAATAATGTTTCCTTTTTTTTATAGAACAAAGATTTTATTCAATTCTAAATTGATAAATGTACAAAATTTTGTTTAATTTGAGCAATGATTTTACGTATTAAAAGTAGCAAAACTTTTGCATTTAAATTTTAAATTATGCAATACGTGCTTTAATTTTTATCTTACTTTTCACAAAATGTTTCTTTAGGAAAGAGTTTTTAATAAGAGTTTAGAAGATATTTAAAATGTTTTATTTATCAATTACTATGAGAAATGTACGTCATAAAATTTAATTAATGTTTTAAAGGACTAATTTCCCTCAGATTGTGTTGTTATATTATATTTATTAATACGTAAGGGAAGTTTCAGTAAGAAACGTGAACATCGCGTAAATGAATTTGAATTTTGGTTTATTGACACCCTACAATAGATTTGTATTATTCATATTTAATATATTAAATCATATCTACTGCCTTTTAGTTACTGCAATCTGAATTTTAAAAAAAAAACATGGTTGTCTTTTAAAATAAAACCAAATACATCTTTGAATAAATACGAATAATATTTGTCAAAGATAATTTTTTTAAATTAAGAATTCCTCAATTATTTATTATATGTACCAGAAGTATGAAATCATTTAAATATCTAATGATTCACTAATCCGGTATGTTTTCCAACGACTTACTTAAATGCTTTCTTTTTTAAAAAAAAAGAAAGAAAAGAAAAGATCTTAAAATTTGACAACGCAGGGTCTTATAGTAAGAAAGAAAATTAATAATAACAGCGGTGAAACAGAATGAATAAACCACACATGAATCAATAACTCAAACTATTATATTCTAGGGTGCACGCAAGGGTGAGGTTTGGGGATTCAAAACACTACCACAAAGCAACAGATTTTTAATTTTTAGCATAAAGATTGCGCCTTGGCACTTTCTTCTACGTTTCTTTTCTTTCTTTTTTTTTTAATATAACTCCTTCCATGAAAGTAGTCAGCGTACGACACTTGGAATACATGAAAATAATTTTTCAATACGTGTTCAATTGATACATTAAAATATGAAAAAATAAATGTATTGGCAATTTAGTTCAAAATGTTGAAACCAAACACACACGTGACAGTATTATAAGTAGTAGGTTAAAAGTTATAGTTTTTACAGAACCAAACTGAAACCTCTTGCAATAAATAATGCACCAAAATCCTTTCATTTAATGCAGAACATCTGCATTCCTATTTATAAAACTAATGCATTTAAAACTAATGAATAATAGATTTGTCTTCAGAATCATCGATTCTAAGTAAAGGAAAATCGATTCTTCCCGATGAACCCCATGAAGTCTTTCAGACTTTTTCCAAAACTATTCATTTGGACAGACGCATGGCGTGGGTCAATGCTCTAAGTAATTCTGCGATCTTGACAGTAAAAAATCGATATATAAGCATAGATTTTGGGATATGCTGAAAACACTAATAAAATATGCAGCGATAGAATCTAATAAGGAAAGGGGCATCAAAAATGTCTATGTAATATGTACTGAAGAATATGAATATCTTCCTTCTAAAAATGTCTATGTTAGATTTTCAGAATGCAATATAGATATAGTTTTAATTTCGGTAAACTTCCAAAAGAAAAATAAATAAATAAAGTGCTTACATTTTACTCTTGATTGAAGACATTATATGTGGATCAATTTGACCACTTTAGTCACTATTAAATATGTACAATGCATTTAAAAGAATTTCCCAAATTCTTTTGTGGAAAGAATTATTAGCATAAATTTGAAAAGCATCAATTGAGCAAGAGGATGCTAGACATTTCCCGTAAACATATGATTTATATGTTATAAGTGAATAAAAATGCTAAATAAATAACATAAGTAAAATGCAATAAACGAGTCAATAAAAACTATGCTCTTTTACAAATATTAATGCGTGTATGCTATACATTCGTATATTCAAAATAATACAAGTAATTTATACTAAAATTTTTACTGGAATATACTTTTATAATAAATTTAAAGGGTAATAAGTTTTTGATTATCTCAGAAAATACTTCCAATTTTATCAGATTTAAATGTTCCTTTTACATACTAAGAAAAATTTTATGTGAAAAATGATTAAGTATCATTATTATATTAACCTTGACATTATAGACATATTTTTCTTGTTAATATTAAAACATATTAAGATAAAATGGGTCGGGTTTTCTTTTGCAGCTGAATATTTTATTTTATTACTGAGCACATATTAAATGCAATTTTTTTGTTACTACACACGACAGTTTATTTTTAAAGAAATAAAAAAAAATTTCATCCCTATCCCAACTATGTAATGCAGCTTGTCATTTGTTTTAAATGTTAACATTAAGAGATGTCGCCAAAACTAAGATTAAGTGAGCAAGTCTTCTAAAAAGGACGGCAACCATGCTCTTTCTCTTCTCCCATCTTTCCGTTACCATAGCAATGGGCGTTTCGGCTTAGCAGATAGTGCTTCGAATTCATCTTCTATGGCAAACAATTTGATCGAGAGATGCTTCTTTCGGAGATAATTAGAGTGGATCGTCCACAAACCATTCTTTTAATGTCTTTATAAAGTTTTATTAGCTGTCTTTTTGCGAGCAAAGACTTACCAGCGCTGAAGAAAAACATTTTCTTTAGATTAACATTATGAGGATGGTGTCATACGACCTATACATAAAAACGTTGCCTCCAGTTAAGCATTTCAAAACATATTTTTAAGTCTTGCAATCTCTTTTAATTTATAAATTTTTAAAAAACCATTTTAATTATAATGTAAATTAACCCTATGTATATACCATATTTTAAGCAAATATTAATATATAATTTAATATAGTTCGTTAATTTTTTTTCTATTTAAAAAAAAATATCTTTCTTTGAAAATGCTATTTCACTTTGGGCCTAGTATTCATGATTGGCTCTCTGGTTTTAAGTTGCGACACTGTAGAACACCTTAAAGAAGTTGTAAAATGTAAAAGAAACGGAACTATGCTGGAGCACATTTTCAAAAAGTAGAAATGTCTCAATTTCCTTGAAAATTTGAAACATTGTAATTTGTGTATCTTTTTAGTATACAATGTTTTTCTATATGAAAGCACTCCATAAATATAAGTATCGTTTTCTTTAAATCTGTAAAGTGAAAACTCATTTAACATTACGGTACAGGAGGAAATATGGATCACATTTTAACCCTGTAAAAATAGATAAACTCTGATAGAAATGAATTTTGAGCTCCATTCCTTATTGTTACGTGAAATGGCTTTAAGAATTTTTAAGGCTCTGTGGAAAGATGAAAAGGGTCCACGAGCGTATATGATAAAATATTTTACTCACTACTACATTTTAGTGATGAATAAATTTCAATCGAATGAGTTGCATGCATTTGTTTTCAAAAAATACTAAATGACAGTCTTATGTTTTTATTTAAGGTAAATAAAAAAAGTTTTCCCATTGATATATATTTTTTAATAAGTTTGTAATAAAAAATGCTTTAATTCACTACATATAAAATTTAATACTATGTATTATCATAATATTGGATATTAACTATTATTAAATATATATAAATATAATTTATATATGTCATAATTATTGAAAGCTGAGATGTAAAAGATGCTCACAGTTTCCTGTGTCTTTTTAATTATATATAGTTTTTAGAGGAAGGAGTCAGTAGCGTTTACCTTGCTGTATAAGGGTTTAAAAACACTAAGAATGAAAGGCTTTGTATTTGATATTTCTTTATGAAAGATTTTGTAATTTCTAAGCATGGTCAAGTAATGAAAGCAATATACTTATGTTAAAAGTAAATCATTAATTTCTTTAAGGATAATCAATTCACCATCGGAAGTTTTTCAATTTTGAACTCAATATCTTTCTTATAAGCTGTTTAGAACATTGCTTCTCTTGAAATTTCAACATTGCGACCCAATATTCAATTATAATTTTCATCGCATCTCCCCCATACAACCATACAATAACAGTGTAAAGAATACAATAATATACTTTGACGCTAAAGCTACAAAACAACTTTTACCTCTTAAGTGCCACCGGCGCATATAAATATCTCGCTCAGTCAATGCGTTAATTGCCCGAACGTATATATAGGCTTGCCGAATTATGATATTTTTGAGCACTGCAATCCGAAAAATAATTCCAAGACTTCGAAATGTAATACAATGACCTTGACAGTGCTTGCGAAGGATTTACTTATTTTAGAGGATTTGCTTATTTTTTCTCCCACCCCCCCCCCCAAATACATCACATACGCCCTCCTACGTGGTAAACGGCGTCATTGGGGAGCGAATCACGTTATCTTTTAACCGGCAGCTAAGCGATTAATTATAAACCCTACAAATTATCAAGATAAGTGTTAAATTTTGTATATAATTTATATATGACAAGTCAATGGGGGTACCACTTGTTCTTAAATTAGTATTATTAAACTAATTATCAGATACGTTGTGCAGAACTGATACATTTATAAGTGTATTAAATCAGCTTAAATATGTATTTTATTTTTTATTACGCCAGAAGTATTTTGTTTGTTTACTTTCAGTAAATTAATACTTTTTTCAATAATATTTTGTTTGTTTACAATAAATTAATAATTTTTTAAAAATAATATTTTGTTTTCGATTTTTCAATATGCTCGCGCTCCCTTCGCAGGGTTATCACGTTCCCCTATTCGGGCGGGCCCCACAGTTTGAGAAACGCTGCTTTAGAAATTAATGTTTTGTTTAAAGATCTATAAATTTATAGATTAAATTGAGAAAAGATGTTGAAATTCAGAATCAATTTACTAAAATTTTAAGAATTTAATGAATATTTTCAAAAAATATGTGTGTGTTCGATAGAACTATAAAAAAAAGTTTATAAAAGAAAAATAATATGGTAATAAAAGGTCAAAATATCGTTAAATGAATGTGTAATAAAATGATTAGGTTTTTCTAGGCAACAAAAATATTAAAGACATACGTATTAAAAGTAGGAATATAATCCAATTAAATAATTATAAATAATCCCTATTAGTAGGGCGCATGATCTTATATTTCTTAGAATCGCCAATAAATCTATCAAAAATTCAAGGTCTAAAGAATCAGTAAAAAAAAACGTAATGTTTTTTATGCTTTAGAAAGACATAAATTGTGAGACGCGTTTCGAAATAGGGTATTAGAATTAGATACATGAATTAGGTGTTATAAATAAAGGATATTAGAATTTTTAGTAGATATCAATTTAAATTATATATACACACACACGTATATATATATATATATGTTACCGGCAAAGTATGAAATGCGGGCATTCTATAGAATGCCTAGGCATTCTATACAATGCCGGACGTTTTTAGGCAAAGTATGAAATATGAGATTGATTATATACTTTGCCTAGGCATTGTATAGAATGCCAGGATTCTATAGAATGCCTAAAGCTATTTAGGCAAAGTATGAAAAAGGTCATGATAAGGATATTATATCAATGACTTACATTCCTAAAAGTACAAATGGTTATTCTGACAAAATAATGAGACTGCCATTAAAAAAATTATTGTTAAATTGTGATTTCGCATATACTTGGTATTAATATTCCTTCAGAAGCTCCAAGTTGATAGAAACCATCCTATTTCTCACTCATTGCAAGTGCCAATATATTGCATTCGGAAAAAAATTAATGTTTTGTATTACAATACCTTTTTTTAAAAAATAATTTTCTGTTTTTTCTGGCAAATTTTACGTAGGTGGATGTACAGTTCAATATCATAACGTGTAACATTTTTGTATTTGGTTGAAAGTTATTTCAGAATTCTATCATATCCCCAGAATCATGAAATTAACTTTGCTCTTGGCAAATTAAATTCCTAGAACAAGTTCACATCGTCAAACTGGGTGTCAAAATTACCGGAGGCAATTGGTATCACTTCCATGATGCCACACTAAAAAGGGATACCAGCCCCTGGAGAATGTACTAGGTCTGAAAATGGTAAAAATATGAATCTGTAGCCCATTATGAAAAAAAAAAGAATCCGTGACGTAATACTGTATAGCAGTTCTTCCCAACAGTTTTCTCTTCCGGACCAGTCAACGTTTGATAATTTTACGGCAGCCGCTGAGGATGGGACGATGATTATTTATATTTTATATTGTTTTGATTTTATAATTTAATTGTATTTAAACATGCCTTCAGAATAAAATTCAGTTGCACCAAAAAATAATTATAACATGATTTCACATAAAATACAAAGCGATTTCCATGGAAAGTCGCACAAACACGAAAAAAATACACCCAGTAAATATAATGAAAATAATTTAATGCTCCTTGAGTGACCTGATACATTTTGATCCACGGAAAAAGGGTTGGGGACCCCTGTTTTATGGTGCTGACGCTTTCTTTAACAGTTTAAATGAGTTTACTTTTATTTTCCGCCAACATCACATCATAGCTATTCAGCAACCAATAGTTCTTGGGTTTCTTCTTAGTAGTCATTTTAGCATTTTTTATATCAGTTATTAACTTCTAGTAAGTAATTTCAGTTAAGAAAAAAACTTTTTTTTGGATCATCAACTCGAATTTTAGGCAACTAACCGTTGAATAGTTGTTTCATGTCTATGGATCATGGGTCGGCAACCTTTTAGCTGTTGCGTGTCAAACCAATCTACCAATATGATTCAGCGAACCACACAGTAGAGCATTTTTGAACAATTAAAAAATTTATAAGTTTGTTGAGTTTTGCAAAGTGCCACTGAGAATTTTTCCGCGTGCCACGTGTGACATAGGTTGCCGACCCCTGCTTTAGACCATGTCTCATTCTCCCACACTATAGCTTGCTTCTCCATTTTCAGGTAGCACAGGAAAAAACCAATTTTTTGTTGAACAAGTTTAAGTAAAATTGAGTATTTTGACATTTCCGAACAAACAGCAATGCACAACTAACAGATTCTGAGCCCGAGACACTTCTTAAAAGTTTTATATCTTGCCAATTGACAATTTTCGAAATGAATCTGAGATGTATTTCATACTTTGCCAGTTTCTCATTAGGCATTCTATAGAATGCCTAGGCAATGTGTGAAATAGGAATCATTTCATACATTGCCGGCTAGATTTAGGCATTGTATAGAATGCCTAGGCATTCTATAGAATGCCGGATTTCATACTTTGCCGGTAACATATATATTTATTTATTTATATATCTTGTTCAAATTTTCTATCGTTAATAGAACGCTTCTATTCATCTACACACACACACACACACACACATTCAAGTTCAAATACATTTTTTTAAAACTTGTGCATGACACTTGATGTCAATACAGCTTTTCCAAGCATTAATTCATTAATTAAATTAAAAAATTAACAAAGAAAAATAATAGTCCAACACCATATATATATATATATCGTTTTTACTATACTATTTTATTAAAATAATTAAGTTTAATGAATGAATAAATAGTAAAATAAACAAACAAAAAAATAGTTCAACACCATATATAGAAAGAAAAATGGAAAAATTTTTGCAAGGAAAATCACTTTCTATTTTGTCATTTAATATTGTGATACTGTAATATGTATATACATATTTATATTAATTGTATCTGATTAATAAAAATTAATATTTCTTTGATGACCTAAGTAGGAATTGACTTAAAAAAATTATTTTATATTACTTGTTAATTTAATTTTCCATTTATGAGAAATAATCATAAAACTTTAAGCTTTCTTTGTATTCTCAAAGTATGTTTGCATACTATTTTCCCCATTTTTTTAATTCTAAATATTCTTTTCTTGTGGAACTATTTACTAGACCAATTATCTTTTTTATCTCGGATAAAGTATTTTCGTCTATTCCTGCTAAATGATTTTCATAGAGCGTTGTAAAACATGTTGCGTATTCAGCCAAATGCTTAGGTAAAAGAGGGGAGTATTATGTTCGTTAGCACTGTAAGATAACATTGGTGTTTTGTTTTGTTTATTGCTCCCACGGATGTTTACAATTAAGGTGTCTCAGGACCCTTAACATATATCTGTGCACTAAAAAAAAAACATCCTTCTTCAAACCTATGTAACTTAGCAATAAAACAAAACAATCATTTGAAATTTTATCACATGATAATCATATATATTTACATTATTTCTCAAATTTTCAGAGAATTTGAGAAAAAATTTTAAATTTGTAAAGAAATAAAAATTGGACAATTTTTCAAAATATGAAAATCAGTATTTTACACCGCGCAGTACAAAATTAATTTTACATGGTATAAAATGTTCACTTTCGAAGTTATACTAAAATTTGAGAAAAATATTTTTTAAATACAATTGTAACGAAAATTTTGAAATTTAAAGAAAAAATTTCATTAGAATTCCAATAAAAAAAAATTGTATTACATTTTTTTTTGAAAATTGTAGTATAAGTTATGAAGAACCGTATTCTAAACACGTGTATGAAACTTCAAATTAATATCATAAATAGTTTCTGAAAAATCCTGCGCGCAAGCTAAAATTTGTTGTTTTCAGAAAAATGAAGTTAAAGATAAGAAAGAGATAGGGTTCTCTCTCTATATATATAGTTATTTCTCAATAACTTCGGAAGTTTTTACAGTATCAACAAAACTTTGGTATGAAAATGCTCAGAAGTGTTGAGGCTTTAATATATATTTTTTCAAAAAATTGAAGAATTTACAATTTAAGAGTCCTTGGAGGTCTTAATTATCCCATTGGTGGATTGTCCTTGAACGAACGAACTTATCAGTATTCCTAAAATCATTTTCTGCAATTTATTTAGTCTATTTTACATCAGATTTTTTTGCTTTCCTTATTTTTTCACTCAGAAATTATACCTAAAATTTTTCAGTATTTTATTTTCCTCCAACAATATTTCTTTCAGAGAAAATGAAAAAACATTCCATAGCTTGTTTACATCCACCATTTTGATAAAAGAACAAATTTAAATATATCAGAAGATAATTTTAATTTCGAATATAATAATTTCCCCCCGAAATTTTTGAATTTCCAAAACATGGAAATCGTTCTAAAAATGCGTAAACACCCTTTGTATTATGCGTAAGCAAAAAAGATTCCTAGGGGGAGGGGAGTAAGGCTTAAATTTATCTTAATAAATCTCATTTAAAATTTAACTCTTTAATGCCACAAACACCATAACCTTACATAAACCCCATTATTTTAATTTCCCAAAAAGAGACGAAGAAAAAAGAATATCCTGTCTGTGTAATTTCAAGAGACATCAGTATTTCCATTAGCTTAAAGCAAGGACTTAGTAAGATATCTTCTTCCAACGATGTTGTTTTAAAAGCCCGCAAAGTCAAGCTAATCCCTTTGATTGACGAATTCTGGCATTTAAGGTTGGAAAATTTTAAAGCGGCTTACTCATAACATTGGATACTGGCAGATGAGACAGCATTTTTATTAAAAAGACGCATTTCTGTAAAAAGGCACGTTGAATAATTTAATCTAGAAAGTGGTGAAGCTTTAAAACTATTTACTGGAGGGAATACCCATAACTTCCCCTTGAGATCAAAATTTTTTCCTGGGTGATAGAAGAGGGATATTTTTAAGGATGCAAACTTATTTTTTTCTATTTTTAGCAACTAAAGAAGTAACTTTTAAAATTGCTTAAATTTTATTTTAACTCGTGGGAGGAAAATTTTTTTTCGTTTTTTAAACACTTAAAGAAGATTAACAAGGAAGTTTAACTGAAACTAATGTCTTTGAGAAGTTTCCGGAAGAAAATTAAAGGCAGTATTCGACTCTTTATACGGAAGTTAGAAATTATATATAATATATATATATATATATATATATATATATATATATATATATATATATACTATTTCTAAGTTCTCCGTATAAAGACGTGCTGCCATTCTTTTATATTTTTTATATTTAACTCTATTATTTTAATTTTTCATATTTTCTTTTAAATTATATTGTCTGGTTGCAATTTCAATTCCTTTCAGTTTTGATCATATTTATTCATCTCTCTCTTCTAGAGAAATTTTGATTATATATATATATATATATATATATTACAAAAATATACATAAAATTGTTATAATTCTAAGTTAACTATAGTCATGATAGAATAAACTCTTAGCTACAGTGTATATATATATACATATATACTGTTTATATATATATATATATATGTAATATGTTTTGCAGTATTCACGTGGTAAGTCTTTCTCTAATAGTTTTAACTTTGATTTTAAAATATTTTAGTAATTATTACAGGCTATAATATTATCGTTTTACATTAATAGATTATGATTTTATTTATAATAATAGTTAAACTTCTCTAGAAATTTCTAGCTTTCCCTATGGCAAATTCAGGTGGAGGTTGGCTGGCCGAAAAACATTGTTTAAACCTGCAATCCTGGTTCCTAAGGCCAGGAGTTTGCTCTAGTATTTCGGTGGCTAAAACTATTCTATTATGACTATAGCTATCTTAGGTATATAACTATTTTTTGTATATTTTTGTAATATATATATATATAGATAGATAGATAGATAGATAGATAGATAGATAGATAGATAGATAGATAGATAGATAGATAGATAGATAGATAGATAGATAGATAGATAGATAGATAGATAGATAGATAGATAGATAGATAGATAGATAGATAGATAGATAGATTTATATGATAGAAAATTTAAATCTTTATTTATTATTAACTATTCTTAAGAGTATCACATTTCTTTAAAAATATTGAAAATGTCATTATACATACCTTGTTTCCAATTTACAATCATTGTGACCTTAAAAATAAAAACAGTAATAATGATTTCTAAAAATTAATTAAATAGTAATTAGGTATAATAACAGAAGATAATTGCATTGATTGGACAGTTACATGTATAACAGAATACACATATATTACAGTGGCGTGACAAAAAATGCTAGGGCTCCCCTGCAAATTCAAGTTTTTCGGCTCCAAGCCCAAATACATACTTGGTGTCAGTCAGGCTTTGGAACACCTCTAGAACATCTGGGCCACCCGCAATGCAGAGGTTGTAGGGATGTAAGTTACACCACTGATATATTAAGTATTTTTAATATTACAAATGCAATAATGATTTGAATGCGTATGTATTAGGTACATTTTTATGACGTTTAAAACAGATTAATTTTAAGAAACAAGAACTTTATACGTTGAAACGGAACTAGAGAGTACATTTTGTTAATGTCGCTCTTGAAAGCTACACGAGAACTACTGATAACTAACTTCTTAATTTTTAACGCTGAGATTTAATGAAGTTGAACCAGGACTGGGGCTTCACTTCCTACCCTTCTACACCCTAACAGTGGGAGAACTAAGCGCCCAGCAGCTTTAATGTGCATTACCCCAATTACAAAAAGGGTATTCAATGTTACCGCAAAGCCAGCAAAGCCAGCCATAAGTTCGTGACCATGATCTTTCGATTATCGCGGCTAGTCGTTAACTGAGGATCTTCTATTTGTGATATAATTTAAATAATGCTTGATATTTTCAGTGTTTCGGGTTATTAATTATAATTAATCCTTCGTTTGATTAAATGGAGTTTATAAATATTCTCGTTCAAAAAAAATTTCTGTTTCAATTGAAGCTCAAACTAACTTGAAATATTTTGCAGTATCAGTTTGGCAGATAATAATTTGGCTGGTTTTTATATGATCGTTCACAATAAATCCGGTATTGTGTCTAAAAATAATGTGTCAATGTATTTCCAAAAGTTTTCTTTACACGCATGCGCATATTTGTGATCATCATGTCCCCAGATAAAAGAGATCCGCATACGCCACAGATGTGTGTGTGTGAGGGTAATTAATGTAGAATTCTATTTCCTATAGAATACTCGAGTAAAAAATAAACAGCAAATATTTCTCAGAAAAGATCATCCAAACATCAGATACTCTCCGATCGAAACCTAAAAAAAATAATGATTTAACTGTTATTGAAACAAATATATAATCCAATTAAAAATTAGAATAGTTAGCATTGGTTTGTCTTCCTGTGAAGATGTAATGTCTATTTTAAGGAAAGCATAAAAAGCTGTTTCCCTATAAGTCTTTATGCTTTCTCCAAATATATTTGCTGTTATATATATATATATATATATATATATATATATATATATATTACTATTATTATTATTATTTCTAAGTGGCTGCGGATTGGTATTTCACCATTGCAGACCTAGTTCATTCTCTAGGAGCTGGTATTACCATTTAGTGTTTCACCTTATATGTGGTATGCCACTCGCCGCAAACAATTTTGATGCTCAAGTTCTTCCGATATATATACAGTCGACTCTCGATAATCCAAACCTTCGATAATACGAACCTCTCGACAATTCTAAGTATATGCTCAGTCCCTAGAAAAACTCTTGATATTTCGAAGTAAAACAATAGGTTTTGGTACATTCAATACTCCAAAGTAAAATCTGTGGCTGACCAGACCACGCGATATAATTCGAAGTTTTCTTATAAAACTCTCGACCATTCGAACCCTCACTATCATGTACAGTCCTGTAGCAAACAAGTTTTGTGTTGTATTGTCTCTGCGTGTCTCCCCCGTAACGTAACCCTATTGATGACCATCTGTCTGCTGCTCTTTCTTAGTGTTTTCCGGTACCTCAAAGGAAAAGACTTTTTTGTTGCTTTCTTCTTTCAAGTTTACAATAGACCAACCGCAACTGTTGCCAATCGTCCATATCTTTCGTTTGACACGTGGCCTTGCTACACATGTGTTTAGAAAGGATGGTTCACTATTGCGAAGAAGAGTTGCGTAGGATTGTGTGTGCACGTATTGAATGTATTCTTTTAATACAGGACTTTTAACTTCTGTATAATATTTATACTGTATAATATGTTCTTTTTAAAAATACTTTAAAATATTTTTATGCATGTGTACAGTTGTCGTTTTATTACATAGTTTCAAATTTAAATGTGCTAGAAAAAAAAATTCTTTCATGTGTTGTGAGAATTTTTTTCTTCCCTCTTGGAAATTAGAAATCTTGATAATGCAAAGTTTTTCATCCGTCTCTCCAACTTCGAATTATCGAGAGTGGACTGTATATAATTTTGCCTTATTTATTTTCCTTTCACGAATATTTGTTTAGGAATATCTGTGAAATTAAATTTTATTGTACAAAAATAAATCGTTAAGAGCATATCAAAATGTTTGGAAATTTTTGTCTTCTCGTTTCTACCTATTTATAAACTTCAAATATTTAAAACCTCTCTCCTCAACGTTCTTACATAAAATACTTTAAAAAAGAGGGAATTTAAGATCTATTTCAGTACCATGAACTTCCTGTCTTATTTCTCAAGATTTTTCATCAATGAAGACGTCACAACTGTCTCGCCATATTTGTTTATTTATTTCACGATTATTTCTACGATGTACCCCCACCCCTTTTGAGGGGGTGTCCGTGGCGCCAGTTGGAAGGGGATGTTGGCGCCATAGGATCCAAGAAACAATGGACAGGGTAGCGGAGCAGAGTGGACACAGTCGATAGCAGACTCTACAACGACCGATCCCTTCCTACACCCCTTAAAATCTCACAAATCGTTTGGAGGGCGTAGCATCCCACGCATCTATAGAAAAGAGTGAATGGGGCAGAGCATCATTATAGACCTCACCCCTTCCCTCTCAAAGACACTCTTCAAGGACGTAGTAAAATTTTCGTTTGACCTTGCTGCATTTGTGAACATTTGTGAATAAAGCTACTAACAAGAGCCATCTAAGAAAAATTGAATTCAAGAAATTTTGTTTAATAGTTTTAGTAGACTGAATGTTAGATTTGGATACCTTTTTAATTCAGTTATGTACACTTTAATCAAATATTGAATATGTATTATGATAAACTTTTATCAAAGTAATTGAATTCGAATTTTGAGCAAATTTGGAAATCGTGAATTTTTATTATGATTCTACAAAAATTCTTGCAGATGTGATAAATATATGTAGAAACTGGTATAAGTTGGACTGAAAACTTAGTATCCTAAGGTGACTTCAATTTTCGAGGCTATTAAATATTAATTCTACACAAAATATTTATTTGTTTATATTTCGTACGTTTCGGTTTTTGGTTTTTCTCCATCATTTTCAACCGTAGTTGAAAATTTAAAAGAAATATTTTGGAAATGTATAAATACAATATAGTAGTATAATAGCAAATTACTATAATATAAAACTCTTAGCCATAGGAACTAAGATTGTACGATTGTGCACAGATTTAGGTCCAGCCAACCATCCCATACTACTGCTAGAAAAAGAAAACAGAATAACATCCCATTAATACTAATATATATATGTAATAATTCCCTTTAATTTCTTTAAGCAACCTATGGCTACAGGAGAGAGAAGTGAGACAAACTAATATAACTCTTAAATTCTTTGTTGTCATTTGGCGACACGTATTATTATTACATACGGTTTACCTTTTCTGTAGAATATCATGCTACAATGCATCTAATATGTTTTATTTAGTAACATGCAATATTAAAATCCATTTGCTCTTTTATGATTTGTAAAACATTTAAACCAAAAGCAACAATGTTCTGAACACGTATTATAGAAATTTAACGTCTTTCTCCAACCCATCATACATCGCCAAAGCGGTGACCCGAACGTGATTTCAACATGCAAAACCTTTTAATTTGTAATGGTCCTGATCTTCAAGACTCGCGAGTAAATAATTACTAGCTACTCGCCCAACGGGAATCATCATAACTATGTCTCCTTAAAAATTAACATATTTGTGTTTCTAAATTAAGCTTACGTAATTTGTTTCTATCGCATGATATCTTTCCACCAATAGCAAGCTCCGTCCATGGAAGTCATAAGTTCGAATCTTTCGTTTGCCGCTTTTTACAAAACCCCGAGACTCTGGAAAATCCTTCTCTTTTGTTTTCGTTAACAATGTAGTACACGCGTATGTCTCATTTGTGCTTTGTGTCATCCATCTTTGTGAGTGTTTTTCAAGTGTCTAAGTGTTAAATAAAGTGAATTATCTGTCTACAAGACTGTCTCATCAATACCAATCATATTACACCAACCATCTAAATAATGATCCTGATAAAGAAATTCGTTACACTTTCCACGTCTTAATATCTAGGTAGTCTAGGCTTAAGGTATCCAAACATTATGACTTATTATTACGGAACTGCCCATTAGAACTTAATATAACTGTTCATCTGTGTGTAGATTGGGAAAACCCCTCCGATATTTTTTGGGTGTCGTCCGATCGGGCACGCGTGCGCTCATTATTTGGCAATCGCAGACGATAAACTTGTTACACTGACTTTATTAGTAAAGATGTGGACGCCACAGCACAAGGTGCAGTGTATTATTTGATTAACGGAATTCAATTATCAATCAGGCGTGTGCAGCTACGTGTTCGAACATAATGGAGTGTTGTTACTGACTTGCCTTGCAAACTTATCAGGACTCCTAGAAAATGAATCGCGCAAACGATCAACAGTGCCTTCTATCACGAAAATTTAAGGATACTTGCCAGTTTTTGAGATACCAAAATTCCCGTCTCCTTTAAAGTTCTTTCCTATTGATGGATGGACTTTGATGTCGGAGGATCGACAGTTCATTGTATTCGAACACGTCGCTGCGCACACCTGACTGGCTTAAAGTCCGTTCACCAAACTACGCGCTGCACCTTTTGCTGTGGCGTCCCCGTCTTTACTAATGAAGGCAATGTAGCAAATTTACCGACTGCGTTTGCAGAATAATGTGTGCATGTGCGGCCAATCGGATTAGACAAAAAAATCTCGGAGGTGTTTCCAATCCACTGAAATGTCTATTACATTCTGATGGGTAGTTACGTAATAATAAGCCATATCTTTTGGATACTTTCTGCTCGGATACTCTGTATATTTAAGTGCAACAAAACAGAATATTCTAAACTTTTCCCTTGATTTACATTCCTATGTCTTAAGAATTAAAGCTTGGGTAGAGAGCTTTAAAAAATAGTTTATTTTGGATTGTATCTTTCTGGGAAGCTGTTTGGAAAGGCCTCACGTATTAAAAATAATTTCATCTTCTTATTAACACCTTGACAAAAATATACTCATATATATATATATATATATACAGTCGACTCTCGATGATTCAAATTTGGAGGGAACAATAACAAACTTCGAATTATCAAGAGTTCGCATTATCAAGAGGGTAGAAAAAAAATTCCAAAAATACAGGAAGATAAATTTTTTTCGAACACATTTAAATTTGAAACTAAGTAATAAAACAACCATTGTACATATGAATAAAATTATTTTAAAGTATTTTTAAAAAGTACATACTGTACAGTATAAATATTTTACAGAAGTTAAAAGTCCTGTAAAAATATATATTCATACACATCATACGCATTTCTTCTTCACAATAGCGGATCATCCTTTCTGAACACATGTGTTGCAAAGTCACGTGTTAAACGAAAGATATGGACGGCTGACCACATGTGCAGTTGCTCTATTGTCCACTTAATGGAATGAAAACAATAAAAGTGTCTTTTCGCCCTGAGGAACCGGAAAGCACGAAAATGGGCTAGCAGACAGTTGGTCATTAAAAGGGTTACGTTAGAGGGGAGACACACAGAGACAATGCAAAACATGTAAGCTCCAACCTGCTTATTACAGAACTGAGTGTTCGAATTGTAGAAAGTTTTATAAAACTACTTCGAATTATTGCGTGTTGTAGTCTGGCCAGCCACAGATTTTATTTTGAAATATTGAGTGTAAACGCATTGTTTTATTTTGAAATATCAAGAGTTTTTCTAGGGACTGAGCATATCCTTCGAATTATCAAGAGGTTTGTATTTTCGAAGGTTTGAATTATCGAGAGTCTACTATATACATATATATATATATATATATATATATAATATATATATATATATATATATATATATATATTTCGTTTGTCATTTTTATTCATGCCCGCAAGTATCTATGAGCTTTGATACCTTTAAATATATTCGATTATTTCTTCACATATTTGAATAGTTGAGCTATTCAGAACGACTGACTTAGTGAAGGAATAATAATTTATTTCAGTCGAGTGTATGACCTGGATTTAAAATCATGTCAATAATCATCATTCATTATTTCGTTAACAAGTACGGGCTTGAAATTCAAATAACTAGTACTCTTTGTGAGCGTTACTACAAGGTTATTTGATTGACTAGAGAGAGATTCTGTCAATTTAAAATTTAAATTAATGTCAAAGTGTGTAATTTATTTCTAAAAGGAGAGGCGAATATGCATTCTACATGACTGTAAGCCAAATTATTAAAATTGTAAATGTTGTGAAGCGTTCGAACGTAGAAACTTTTTTTTATCTAGGTGTAGGCAAAGAGAGCGCGGGAAAAATCATTGGTTCCATATGTAGGTACAAGTTATTACCCAACCGTTTCACTTGGTATTTCAGGATGTTGTAGAACTGTAGATTGTTTTTGAATTATTTATATCTAAATCGTTGAATTATTCCTCGTATAGTGGAAAATATTCTTATAGACACGCACTCTTAATTTAAAAAGAACAGAATTTAAGTTTCTGAATTGGAGGAATATATATATCATCTAGGAGTCGATTCCCGCAAAATCCGTAAGCGGATCTTTACTCAACAAAAGAAACATGCTTGCCAAATTTAAATTCCGTATATCTTATAGTTCAAAATCGGAATTTCGTTATCTTTTACGCCCCAATGACTATCCGCTTGGTGATCGATTTCGTGAATTCCGTTCTTAGCGGATCTCTATTCAACAAAAGAAACAATGATGTATATCTAAAAGTTCCTTATGTCTTATGATGAGTGAGTGAGTCGCTTTTTCGCATATATTTATTCTTACATACATAAACCAATTGTAATTTGATTCTAACTGAATAAGCTTTTTGGAATTCAAAAGAAATATAGTCGACGCATGAGCATGATCGTACTTTTGTTTTTAGTATTTTTAAAGTAGAACTCACATCAAGAACAATAAGTTTAGCGTTTACATTAAACATCAGAAAATAACGCTCCATCTCGTGGTATTATGGTAAACTGTTCTACAAAATTTCATAGGGAAGAATACTTTCTTTAAGGTACAAGAGAGTCATTGTTGTAGCTGTAGATTTTAATAGATGATAATTGCTGTACAAATAAGCAAAAAAAAAGTTTTAAAATGAATCCTCTTATTTACTTATACATTAGAACTGAATTTGAATAATAAATTAAGCAACATAGATTTAATTTTTTGATTATTTTTTATCCATTACAAAGTCCTAAATATAACCAGATTGCATTAAAATAATTGAATATAATATTTATCAGTGGCGTAATGGAGAATATTAGGGCCCCCTGCAAAGTGAGTTTTTGGGCCTCAAATCGAATCTTACAGTGAATTGCAAGACCATAAACTTTGGAACCCGTAGACTACTGCCCCCCCCCTCAATGCGAGGGTTGAAGGGGTGTATGTTGCGGCACTGATATTTATGCTTTAAGGTCTTTAAGAGCAAAGGAATTCCACTTACTGTATAATTTATTATTCTTCACAAATTTAAAGCGACAAAAATATATTAAACAAAGTGTTAAATATTATATAGCACATGCTATAAACTTTATATGTATACTTCACCTCTGTCCCAGGAAATAATTCTAAAATTTAACAATGATATTCATAAAATACAGAGGGGTTCATAGAACTTCACATTAAATCTCACTTAAATTCAAAGAAGATTTCTAAGAAAATACAAGAAATAGTCTGTAACGACGACGCGCGTGGATAACAACTTAAGTTAAGACTCAAAGGTCTTTAAGAAGTAATTCATTGATCATTTTCTTTTATTCTCTCATTTACTTTTTTCTTCTTTTTCTCTTTTTCTGGTTGTTTCCTTGTCTAGCATCTGATGCAGCGACTTTTCCACTGATGTGGCTTCGATTTGTTTCTGCCTTTCGTCTACTGGCTTTTCTTCTTTCTTTTTTATCGTTAACGAGATGCATTGAGGAGAAAAATGAATGGAAGAGGAAGAATCATAATTCTGGTGCTGTGTAAGAGCCTCAATTCTGAAATAGTAAATACTTGTTTTTATTACATCACGAAAGAAACTTTTTAATTATGTCAATTGTTTCAAATATAATACTTATTTTTAAGAAAAAAGTAGATCTTTTTTTCCGAGAAAATATTTGACAAAACTGAAATTTTTATGTTGTGTTTGAAATATTAAATTAAATTAATAAAAGCAAAGACGCAATAAAAATTAATAAAAATACAAAGTCACACAAAATATATAACTTGTTTCCTCTATTTCGTTTTTCTAAATTGTAAGGCTTTTATTAATTGAAAACGGTTAAATACCTCAAATGCATTTGAATGTAAGTACTCATGTCTAATAATATTAACCATACTGGAAACTTTCGCAAAACATCTTTTGTAGAAAATCTTTTTTGAGACGCCCTTGTTAAGCATTGATCCACAGTTCATCATTAGTGCCGCTGATAAGCCAGAAAACCTTTATTATTGCGGTATTACCCCGGCTCTGCCATGAATTTTGCTATCGAATGAAAAGTGTGTATAGAGTACACTTTATAGCAGTGCATACTTATATAGTGTCAGTCAAGCTTTGGTCTCCCTAGAGTCCTTACTACCTAGAGTCCTTACTACCCCCTAGTCCCTCGCAATGCGTGGGTTGCGGGGGTGTACGTTACACCTCTATTTATAGACAATGGGCCAATGCATTGCACACTAACATTTTGTTTTTTTTTTCTTCTGAAATTATGCTATGCTTTCAGGAAATCGGAACTTATTTTGATCTTTCAATAACTAGTTAAAATTCACATTTATTCCACTTACAAGTTATTACAATTAAAGTTATTATTTTGTGGGATGTGGAGCAACAAAGGCTATTATCCCATTCGACTTACTATAAGTTTTATTATGAGAAATTCGTAAAAAAATTTGCTTGATTGATAGAACTATATGTGACCGCCCCTTGTTTGGGCCGCCTGAGTGTGGTATACTCGCTGCATACCTGTTAATATCGGCCCTGAAAGGACCTTGAGCTCCGACAACTTGCTTCAGTCTCTTTATACGGCGGGTCTTCAGTGGCACTAGAGCTCGAACTCATGACAAGCCCTCCACGAGCTCGTGACTATAACCACTTGGCTACCGTGCCCACCTTGAGGACTTTGAATCTCGAGAGTTTAAGATCTTTAATTCTATAAGGATTGAAATCCACGACTCGAAAGAAGCGTCGCTGATCAGGAGATTGCAAGAGGGAGGGAGTGAATGAATATTTACGTCACCCTATCCAGCTAAATGAGGACTATTTGCAACCAGGGCGTCTTAAGACATGGACCAACTGGGCCCGAGCCCAGAACCTTACCCTCGGTAGGACCTCGTTTCGTTTTCGACTCAGTCTGTATAAGATCACAGTCCGGATTATTTTAATGGTCAAATAATTTTCCCGTACATATTCTCCGAAAAACAGGGAATTTCAAACTGCATGGCAACTGGCAAAAATGATAAGATAGCATTATGTTGTGTTACCGTTGTCTGTGATTAGGCCTATATATTAAATTTTATTACTTATTTAATCGTAATACGTTCATCGGTTTGAGCTGGTTTGTGAGATTTTGAGTCATGACCATTTTTTTGTTTCAAAAATCCCTGTTTATACGAGTATTTGACAATATATGTGTGGTGGCGGTAACCTAGTGGTCAAG
>BMAO01019951.1:36805-50030 GCA_019973975.1 Trichonephila clavata | reverse complement strand
GGCATACAATGAAATACGATTACATACAATAACATAAGTCAGGATTAACTTATAAATACATGCTAATAACAGCTGTAATAATATTTATGTTTGTGATCTGACTTCTAGATATGTACTTAAACTCATAATCGCGAACATGGAATGCTTTTTTTTAAAAAATATATTATGGAGCGTATTATGAAGCGCAATGTGCAAGAGTAACAATGAAACAAGGTTAAATGTTAGTATATTATTTTTAATGTTGATTTCTTAAATTAATTTTAAATATTTTCCAAGTGAAAATACTGACAACATAAGGAGAGTTAATAAAAGATGTTATACGTAAAAAAAAATCACGCGAAATAGAAAGAACTAACTTTAAAGCGGTTTTGTGGCGTTGTTTCAAGAACCATATTTCAAACATGACAAAGTCATTAATCTTTTTGGGCGTTGACAAAATGACATTCGCAGTCATCGATGGATAGACTTTTTAAGCACTCCTCACTTAAAAATAAAAAAAAAAATAAAAAATAACCAATCAAAAACTAAAATTTAGACCCAACCGCAAGATAAATTACATTATTTAATGTGTCTAATAACCAGAAACAAATGTTTGTTTTTTTTAATATTTTTCAGAAGTTTTGTTCTAGAACAGTTCAAATGATTAGCATTAAAGGAAATGGAAAAATGGACAAAAATTGATATGAACCTAGCATTGTAATAACAAAGTACTTTTGAAAGTCGATTCACCTGTGTATAACCCTCATATTTCTAGATTCATTTGTTTAGAACACACAAATTAGAAACTTCCTACGTTATTAAAAAAAAAAATTTCTATTAATTGTAATTTTGAAGTAAATAGCAGAAATACAATAATATAAAACATTTCCTTTGTTCCACATGAATTAAAATACATATTTATTAGAAAGATACATGTTTTTGCTTTTTATTATTATTCTTAGAAGCTTTTATAAAGGAATATCTCCAATGCATACTTGATAGTAATGAATTCGCATGTGTAGTGAATACGATTTTCCTACTTGGATTTTATGGCACTCATGCTCTTTGTTTGGAGAAATAAAGAAGACCCCTGCACCTCCTCTATCAAGATTTGAGTCAGATGAGCCATCAGTTTAGGCAATTGCCAGATTTTGAATTTGGTGGTAAGTTCTTCGATAGTATGGTCGCCTTTTTCTTTGATTACCGAGCATTTTAATTTTAGTGCAGGGTCGCGTAGGAGGTTAGATTTACCTTTGTCTGCAGATGAAGATGTAGAGTGTGTAAAGGTCTGAGTGCCGTTAATGTAAGGTTGTAGAAGTTACTGTCCTCGTAGCTGTTTTCTCGACGTGGCCCCGGACTGCAGGTCTTGTTGGGTCGGCTACCCCGGACGTGGAAGCTTTAAGACTATTGATATTGCACAATTCGTGGAATGTGGGTTGCCAGAGCCTCGAGAGGTTGGACTTCTGCCTGTTGGTTAGTGGAGGTATTTTATTTCTCTCCTACCACCCATTGGGAAAACCAATGGAGGCATTCCCTTATCCACCTCCTGGGTATGCGCTCCGTTAGGTTACAGACTCTCTCCTCCAGTGAAATTGGTTTCAGAGTATATTAACCTTTATAAAATACAGTTAAAACCAAATATCAATATCTTAAAATAAAAAAAAATTTGAAGATGGTACCATGTCGTTTTAATGAATGTGTACTGTAGTTTAAGACCTAATGTGTACTGTAGGTTACCGAATTCGCAGCTGTGTATGATATTACAAATAAAAGTATTTGCATTATTAATTCCATCAAGGGTTTCTCTATTCCATTAGTTCTGAAATATCTTTGATTCAAACCAAGTTGTAGATAATGAAGACTTCTATTCTCTAAATTCAGAATCGTTCATTTTGTTAGCGTGCATTCTATGGATAAAAGTACTAGCCAAGCGTGTTCAATCGAATTGACCATTATTCAAAACTGTGACTGGTCCCCGTTGCACATTTTATTGCGGAATTTTTCAACAACCATTATAAGAAAGCATAGATTCCTATAATACACACGTGTTATAACTATATAAATTTAAACATCATCTGAAACTCTCATCCAAACTCTTTATATTTAAAATTGCTCTCAAACTGTATAAATATTTTGTATTTTTGCCGATACTCTTGTTTTAAACAAGAAAATTATTATCGTTTTTTGATATTATTTACATGAAATAAACCTGGTTTAAAAATATTTTCTTCAAAGAAAGTGTTTGAATTATGTTTTTTATTTGTATTACAATAACTTAAATTATATGGAGGTTCCTACTCCATGAATATCTAAGTCAAGTAAAAAATCTTCAAATCCCTTTACTTAATAGTTACCGATATAAAAAGTTAACACACAAAGCAGTCTACTTTCTTGAAACTAAGACATTATAAGATAAACCAATCTACAAAATCAAAAGCTGTGACAAAGTTCGTTAACAATATTAATCACTCTCTAGCACTTGTCTAACGCGAAAAACAAGCAGCTCTGCATGTAGAGATCAAACTTTCTTTCTCCCACCCAAACCAGTAACCACTTCATCAATTTCTCATTATCAGTGTGTCTTTCAAGTGGACACACTCCAAAGTGTCAAAATTTGATTTACAAGAAGAGACACATACATGAAGAAAAAATCACACTTCCTGGCGGGAGCTCTACCAATTAGATCTCCCCACCCATCTTCTATGTCACTAACTTCCACTATTAAATACCGAACAATGCTTTGACATCTACCCCACACATACATCTCATCTTTTGTCAACCCTCTGCAGGGAAAAATAAAAATAAAAAATCGTCACCCCTTCGTTATCTTCAGAAGCGTCTTCCCCACCCCCTTCAGAGTATTTGATGGATGAGGCAAAGGTGATGTACCGATTTTTTTCGCTCCTTTTTATATATATTATACACTGTCTGTCTGTATGTGCAATATTTTATTTATTTTTCTTTATCTCTCTACACCCTTAGTAGTATCTCTCTCCTTTTTTCCCTTTTTTCACTTCCAGTCCAGTAATCTTCGATAACAGCTTTCCTTTCGTCCCTATGGTAACCGCATGGACTTTTACAGGATTTTCTCCTGAAAATGTCAGTCTCTATCCGATATTTTATTTTTCTGTTTATTTATTTAGCTCTGTTTTTATTTTTTCCCCCCCCACCATGCGACGAATTTATTCCCGCTCTGGTGCCCTGGAGTCCAATTTATATATTTTTCATGGAGTTTTCAAACGCCTTGGAAGTGTTCGGTTTCGGTATTAATTTGTTCTGAAGGGAAAAATTCTTTTAAAGAGAGAGGTCTCTGCCTGTGTCGTATTGATTAGTTATTTTCTTTATATATAAACTGGGTTATTCATTTTAAGTCCTTACGTCAAGTCCCCTAGGCTTAGACTGTCATAAGAAAGTAGTTTCAATACAACATCCGTAGAAAGTTTCTTGTAAGATTTTTTTGAAAGGATTCACCACCGAAACAAAATTTTATTTCCAAATATTTACAAAAATAAATACATACACTCATACAAAAGCAAGTGCATGGACGTTTCAGGTTTGGACAGCTGGACCCTGACCCAAAGCTTCGCACTTCCGGAGGGAGGGGAGGCTCGTCTCTTTTTGACTCGACCTCAATAAGATTATGATCCGAAAAATTTTCATCGTTAAATGTTGTTCCCAGACACATTCTCCGAAAAAATTAGAATTTCGGGAGAAAAAAGCCAACGGCAAAAGTAACAAGACTTCTTTTTCACATAATTTTTTTCGTCCATGTCTAGGCTTGGGCCTATCACCCTGCACCATAATTACTCGTCCAGTCGAAAGGTTGGAGTCGGTCGATGTCGATTTATGCCTAGGTTTATTAGATTGCGAATCACGCACTATTGTTACGGACTCCCATTCTTTAAGTATTTGAAGCAATCTACGTACAGGGTGCCATAATTAAACTGCAAGTGTCCAAGAGGTGCTGGAGAGAAAACCACTGGGAATGTTCCACTGAAATTTGGTATCTTCACGTTTCAGAACATGCGCAAATTAAATATGCAAAAAACAAAATCTTCATTTTCACTCAATAGATGGCGCTGTACCGTATTTCAACGCTTACAGGTGGTATATACAATATCTAAAACCGTAGACAGAGCATAATTACATTCTAAGAGGCATATAAACAATATAAAACAAATTTGTAAACATTTACTGTACGGTCACCCTTGGCGACTTCCAAAATCTCGCCAAAAGTCGCCAAAATGGCGATTTCTTCTACGAACGAGATTTAAAGAAAACAGCGTAGTGAAAATGTTGCCTGCGCAAAAAAAATGCGGCCAAATCACTGAAAACGATAATCACACAGTCTTAGAAGAATATTTACTCTCTTTCATATTAAAATCAAATTACTCTGACTCACCCACAAATAAACCTGAACTAAAATCTCATTCGATGTCATTCGACTCAATTAAAAAAAAAAACCTTTCTCACACTTCTTTTGACGTTATGCATTTGTCCTTTCACCTTAGATTTACACCTCCACTTATATCGTGCCTTTCAACCAATTTCATATCCTTACAACATTCGCAACACTCATATCTATCCGCAATGAAACCCGCTTTCATACAAAATTCAAACGTTTCCTTCCTTTTCTAATCCATACAAATACCTAAATTAACATTCTCATCATACCACATAACATCATTCTCACAAAACATTCTCGCACTTACCTCAGACATTCCCTATACAACAGCATCACAAAAATTTCACGAAAAGAACGCGGTAGCTGAAGACTAAAAAAACACAAGTACAACGTGGTCGAACGAAAATTTAAATAATGGCGGCTACATTCTGTTGTCCAATAGGGTTACTGTAATTACTTGTCGGGTCGGATGGGGGTTGCCATATAAAAAGATTTATCGCCAATTGAAAAAAAATCGCAACAAGGGTGACCGTACAGTAAATCTGTTCCAAAATTTACATTTTATCAAATTCCATGCAATTCGCTCAGTAATTATTTTTTACAGTATCAGGTAATCAAAAATTAACGTAAATTAAGATCACAAATTAAACTATCCATGAAGACGCTTTGGAAAACAATTAAACCATTATTTATTAAATGAAATTATCACATGATATTTTGAATATGCGGACCACCAGATGCAATCACATGCTTGAAGCATTTTAATTTTATACGGATAACGCCGAAGATTGTGGAGCAACACTTTATGCACAGTTGACCAGGGAAGAGATAATGACCGAGCCAAACTTCATGCGCTCACTTGTAGTAGCACACTGGCTCCTGAACTGCTACTCTTAGCAGCAATAGCGTCATCAATTTGTTGCACTTTTTTCGGGTTGAAGGATGCGCGTTGCCCGCTCGTGCTTGGAATAATGCCCACAGCTCTCTAGTTTCTTTAAATTTAGAAATCATATTTTTCAATCCATTGACACACTCATTGGACCTCTTCTTAATCGTTTCATACGCCGGTATTCTTTCAGAGTAACTGAATAATTGCTACCATTCTGGTAGAATATCTTCACTAACAATGCACGTTCCTTCTTATTCAGTCATGACTGACCATTTCTCAATGTGGTTTTATTTTTATAATGTTCGATGAGCTTAAAATTCGCATGTATGCCATCGATAAACATTGAAACACAGAACAGCGCCATCTATCGGTAAAATGACGACATTTCCATTTGCTTTCTTGCATATTTGACTTGCGCATGTTCTGAAACGTGTATATACCAAATTTTACTGGAATATTCGCAGTGGTTTGTTCTCCAGCACTCCTTGAACACTTGCAGCTTATTTTGGCCACCCTGTATATAAAAATGGATGTTTGTATATATAACTTCGCTTCACTCCAATACCGTCCAACCGATCACAATGAAAACTAGCATGTATATGTATTTTTAGTTGCGAATATTTTTGTGCTATCTTCTTTGTTGCAGCTTCCCACCAGGTGGCGCTACAGCATATCTACTTCTGCGCCGTTCAATCAATTGTCAAGTAGCCAACATGGTCTCCAAGCACAGAGAGATTTGTTTTGGATAGGTTCTCCTTTAAATGTTAATCTATATATATATATATATATAAGGATGCTTGTGTATATATGAAATCGCTTCCCTCCAACACCGTTCAACCGATCACTATGAAAATTAGCATGTATATGTATTTTTTACGGAGAGTGCTTTTGTGCTATTCTCTTTGTTTCAGTGGTGGCACTACAGCAAAGCAACTTCTGCACTGTTCAATCAATCGCCAAGTTGCCAACGTGGTCACCAATATTGATGCCAACTTGGCTCTATCACCAACATTTCTCTAAGTTACACTTGTGTGTGTGTGAATAGACCTTATAATGTAAGGAACGGCGTGCTTGTGAATATTATAATTTTAACATAAAATAAATACAGCAGAAGGTAATATTACATATTACACATCTAGATATAAATTATTTACACTATTTTAAGCCTTCATTACACAAAATTTTTAACAATATGTTACTCTTGCTGAGCAGAGATTAGCTTAGGAAGATGTTTTTAAAAATTGGCCCACAAGAGAGTTACGGGGTGTTGTAAATTTTAAAAAATTCTCTTTATCAGATATTAGACCTTCAGATTTTAAATTTAACAAATATGGTTTTTTTTTCAGCTGAGATATGCAAAAAAATTTTGTTTTTTTTGTTTAATTTGCAATTCATGTAAAATTAACTCATTAAAAACTTATTTATTCTTCAATCTGTATTGTTTAATTTTTCAATTCACTCGTGCGAAGAACGGGTATACCAGCTAGTATATGCTATGTACTGTCTACTTAAAAGGATCGCAAGTGCACAGGGACTCAGAGCTTCAAGGAGTCTTAAGAGGTCAATGCACTCATGCACTTATCACATGCGGAAATATTAAGCATGAGCGCTTTATATTTCCAGCATTACGCTTGGGCCATGGTTTTATTTCTGGTTGAGCTTTTTGCTATAAATGAATCACTATTCGTTGTTGAATCATCCAGAGAAAACACTTCAGATACTGAAGGAGAGAAAACGCGTCAGATACCTTTTTGAACGTTTGCAGCGAATTACGCTTTCAAAGAGATAATGTATTCAAAAAATGCATTGAATAATCATCATACATTTAGCACATCTGGTACAATCACACCCAAAATATCTTCAAGATATTGAAATGAACTTGAAGAGAATACAAGATACTTCTAAATCTATTGTTTAGAAGGAAGTGTGCAAGCAACTTCGTCATTACACGAGGAGGAAGTACTTATTATACTCAATAGGAAGACATTTGTCCAGTATAGATAGATATATTTCCAATTCTCAGAACTAAAGAGCGTTTGTGTAGGATAGGTACGATGCATGCCATGGAACCCTCTTGAGAGCTTCCCTAGGGGAGTGTGATAACCTTACGTGGGGGGGGCGAGCATATCGAAAGTCGAAAATAAAAGATTATTTTAAAAATTATTAATTTACTGAAAGAAAGCAAAACAAAACATATTCTGTCTCAATAAAAAAAAATACACATTCCACTAATATAATATAAAAAACATCAGACTCCTCAATGTATTTGATAATTAAATTATCAATATTAAATTAAGAACAAGTTTAAAAATTACTAGTGACTCCCATGTGCTTGCCATATACAAAATTTAATACTTATTTTGATAATTTGTATGGTTTATAATTAAAATCACATTGTATCTTTAGCGTCAAAGTATATTATCAATGCAATCGATATATTGTTATTGAGTAGAGGGGTGCATGATGAAATTTTATGATTGAAAATTAGGTCGCTAATGTTGAAAGGTTGAGAAAGCACTGGCATAAACCCTTTGAGAAGAGTATATTATCAGATGAACTCCAGTTCTCTAATATTTGATTGAAAACCTCCAAGACCAATCATCAATTTAATAATCCGGTTTTTTCCTCTTCCTCTCTTTTCCCTCTCAAGAGGAAACAACTCAAAACACAGTAATAGATTTCTGAGATCCTAATATTATTTTTTGACAAGCAGTCATTGAATTTCACATCTTACAGGTCTATTAAAAAGTATTAAGCGTTATATAATACAGTGCAGAATTTTGAATGCTGAAATCGACAATCTTTCCGATTCATGTTGGTCACCTGTGTTAAATTCAAGGTATGAAAATGTGTTATAAGCGCCTGTTAACAACAAAAATCAGGGTGATTGGTGCCTAGGTACTTTTAAGATAATATCTTCAGCGCCTGTTTGTAGTGCATCAATATAGGTATGGTTAATGTATATGTATTTTGTCTGATCAAATGCGCCTATCATTAATTCACTACTGATTTCGTAGGTCAGGGATCGCCTTTTTAGAACTCTGTGATAAGTTCAGTTGTACAATTAGGAATCTATGGTTGAAATTTGATACACAATAATACTGATGTCATTACCTGTATTAATAACCTGTAATGTCAATTCCAATCGTTAAAAAATTTATGCGTTACAGACCTTAAGAAACTCTCTACTGATCATAGAGAGGAGAAAGGATGGAGTGAGCAGAGCGAGCGAGTGAGCCAGACAAAAGGAAACGACGTGAACGAATACTTAAAAGACGAACTTAAGCCACATGGTAACGCGTTGCGTTAAAATATTTAACTTAAAATAGGATTTATGTAGTCCTCTTTTGTTACTGTTAGATTGATTGATTAACTATTAACGTCGCACTGTTCAGCTACACGTGGGCTTTTGGTGACTGACCTCGTAATTTTGAACCATGGTCAAGTGACGAGGACGGCACATGAGCTGCACTCCCTCTCCTAACTACCACCACCAAGGGGAGGACGTTTGAGCTCTCGGTAGATTTAACGTGCATCGCTCCCCTACACGGCAGGTCTTCAGTGGTACTGGGCTCGAACTCATGACACGCCAGCCATGATCCGATACCTTGACCACTTGGCTACCGCTGCCACTTGTTACTGTTAGAATAAATAGTCTTGTTTGTTAGCTCTTAGTTATTACTACTTAACGAACCAACACAACACAATTGGTAGCTCAGTATAGAATCCCTTACGTAATAAAATATAATTATATATTGTGTGATATTATTGATTATACAAAATATATATAAAGGTAATTTTTTAGAACACAGAAGAAATAATTTATAGATGGAACTTATCTTTTTTTAAAAAAAAGAACACTAATACTGCTCTTTTTACTACTTTTCCCATTCATAGTTATTATGCATATACACTTAATAATAAACTCTTAAATGAATACACATCATTTATAAGTGGGTGTTGTTAAATGAGTTATTTTCTTTTTTATTCAAATGAAGGAAGGATTCTATTTAAATATTTCATTTCTTCCCAAGAAATTATAGCTCCGGTTTTTCTATACATCTCACTACCTAGACAATTTCGAAATGTGGCCAAACAAAGGACAGAAAATTTGATCTTTAATGCAAGGAATTGGAAAAATTGGTACTTCTTGCCTGTAATATTTTTGAAAATTTCATTTCTAAGGACTCCTAAAGGACGAAAGTATATTGAATAAAGAATCGTAAATTTCCTCCAAAATAGCTCCAAAGAATATTTCCGGTGGCAATATCATTCCAAGCTCCACTTCTTTACATTTCTTGTCTTCTGCTTTCTTGCCACAGTAGTCCCATTGCTACACAACATCCATTTCTGGCTGAATAAGAGATCTTAGGTCCATACTGAAAAGAAAAAGAAAAAAATTTTAAGTCAGGTAGTACTCAACGGCGGAAATCACCATCCACATTGTATAGGCGTGAGAAGGAAAAGAAATAAACCTAAAATAAGTAAAAATAGAAGCAAAAAAAAGCAAAACACTATGCCTACTAGATGCTTTTTCTGAAAATTCGGTCTGATCTAGCTTCCACCGAAAAAGCACCGATTACAGAATTCGAAGAATTTTCCTTCACTGCATCGCCATCTTCTTTTTTCCTCTGTTCACTTCTTTTCATGAAAAATTTTCTGGAGATAAATAAAGGTGAGAGAAGGGTAAATATAAAAAAAAAGTAAATAACTTAAAAAGTGCGCGTGGAAAAATTCGAAGTTCTTTGAGGAGTATTGGTCAATGGATGCGGTCAGCATTTTCATTTTTTTCTATCACTTCCTTCTATTTCGTATGTTCTGTTCTGTGTGTAAGAGCCTTCAAAATTTTCTCCCCAAGTTTTGAAGGACCAGTTATGTCCTCTATTTAACACGTTCTCTTTTTCGAATCACTTTTTTTTATTCTATTTTTCTTTTCTGTTTGTCCCGTATTTTGAAGAATATTTTATATGCAGAAGGAGATGCCAAAACTTTGTTCCGAAATGGATTGGAATTTTTTTCCCTTTGGAAAACTTTCATTATTTGCTCATCGAACTTAAGAAGGAGGATGAAAACTTTCGAAGTCGTTTTAGCTTGAATCAGCATAGACAGGCACTTACAAACTCGTTAAAGCGAAAAAAGAAACTTTTTAGCTACAATGTAGCTTCGGTAACGGTTAAGTAATGCACGTATGTGAGAGAACAGTATTTTCTAATTATCATAAATATAAAATAACCGTACTCATTAACAACAGGCGTGCCTAAGCCAAAAGGATAGTATCAAAAGAATGCGAAACTAAGTAGTACATAAGGATCTAAGGTTCTTTCTTCTTTTTCAATTCATAATATTATAGTTCACATTCTCCCTATATGTAAATATTTATATATCTTGTACACATTTTCAATCGTTTATAAAATACTTTATATTCTTTCATTCAAGTTCAAATACATTTTTTTAATTTGTAGTGGATGACACTTAATGTTAATACAGTTTTTTTTCAAATATTAATTAATTATTTTAATTAAAAATGAATATATAGTAACAAACAAAAATAAAAATTCAACAACATGTATAGAAAAGAAAATCGTTCGTTGTGTCCCTGTAGGATGTGTTTTTTTTACTAAACTATTTTATTGGAATAATTAAATTTAATTAATGAATAAATAGAAACAAAGAAAGGTCAACACCCTATGTAGAAAGGAAAATGGAAAATTGCTAGGAAAATCACTTTCTATTTTGTCATTTAGTATTGTGATTCTGTCATATGTATATACATATTTATATTAATTTAACTATTGAATAAAAAGTAACTAAAATAAAATGTTTCTTTGTTGACCCAAGTAGGAACTAATTATTTTATTCAGTAGGGTTTGTTGGATACTTTCAATGCAATGAAATGAGGAGTTAAACAAATTGGACTGAATCTTCAGAGAAAATCGTTTAATACGAAACTGAAAGAAGTGAAATATTTTTTCGTGTCAAAAGAATTTCATGTTTAAGAATATTGCATAAAAAAGCGTCATCTATTCAACAAAATTAAATTTATTAAGAGTATATTTTATTTACATAGATGCGTATTACATAAAATGAATGTATTTAATAAAAATCAATTAAACAAAAACATTCAAAAGAAGTTAATAAAATTCAGTACAAAATTTTTCAAGTTCTTTTAAGAAAAAAAAACATTTATTGAATTTTTAGAAAATAATCTGATATTTTTCTTTGCATTCTCTTTTTTAGTATCAAATTGTCAACATATTATTCTATGTCGTTCATTATGTTATTCATTTCATTATTGAAATACGCGTCTAAGCAACTACGCATACTTTTTTTTCATAATGTTCCTCATTTCTAATGAAGTGGGAACAGGAACTGATTGCTCATTTCATTTTCATCGTTGAAACCTGTATCAATGATATTTTTTAAGCTTTGAACAAATTCCAAAATCTATATGTTATAATAATGGCTGTAAACACGTTATCATCTACGGCATCAAATTCTTCCGATGATACAGAAGGACAATACAATTATTTTGGAACTTTCTCACACATTTCTATAAGTGCCGGCTCAGTTTCAATATTCAGAAAGGAAGTCTTTCATGTTAAGCGATTTTCGTTTTGTGTTAGACTAAAAAAAATTAAATTACGGAGTAGTTTGTCGGAACCGTTATATTATTTCGTGTTAACCGATATTTCGTCTAAAGCGTTTTCTCGTTAAACATATGTTGCTGTATATATGAGAAAAGTGACTCACTCACTAACTCACTCATCATGAAATATCCAAAACTATTAGACCAAAAAACTTGAAATTTAACAGGCATGTTCTTTTTGCTAAATAGAGATCCGCTAAGAACAGGTTTTGGGAAAATTGACACCCAATAGGATTTGCGGGGATGTTTTAGATTTTAAAAAATATCTTTTTGTGATTTATACAAACCTAAAATTTAGCGATCATATTTCATTTTTTAAGATCCACTAAGATCGAGTCTTGCGGAAATAGACTTCCGAAGGGGATAAAGGGGTATAACGGATGTTAAAATTTCCAGTTTGGGAACAGATTGTACCTACAGACCTGAAATTTGGCAAGAATTTTTCCTTTATTGGGTAGAGATTCGCTGAAAATAGATTTCGCAAAAATCGACTCCAAAGGATGTTGCGAGAGTTATGAAAGCAGATTAAAAAAATCCCTTTTTGACTTACAGACTTGAAATTTGGCAAATACGTTTTTTTTTTTTTTGTTTTTGTTGCTAAAGGGTTTTTGTGGAAAGAAGCGTAGAAGATAAATATAATTCTATGATTAGAAACTCAAATCCTGTTCTTTTAAAATCAAGAACATATTTTTCAATACAATCGGAAGCTAAATGCTAATATAAATATGCCAATTAGATATCAATAACAAAAAAAATTAGTCATACAATATCATGAAATACCCAGCGAAGCGGATGAATAACGATTATTAATTTAATAAAAATCCTCATTTAAGATTTATTTACAAAACAATAACTTGTACACCAATGCGGCATCGAAAGTAAGAAGAGATACTCTAAGAGTAATATCAAATATTTCTAAGCAGCGACCATGCATTACTAGTCGAAGTGCAAAGGAATCCATCTACAGAGGCTCTGAACTCTGAGAGGAGTTACGATGTGTACTTCTTCCCTTGGCTCAAGTGGAGCAAAATAATACGCTAAGGCTAAACATCCATAATTGTATACTAAAGATTCTACCAAATGTGATAATATTGTATTCTGTGGATTCGATCAAATATCATCTTATTCTATTCTATAGACTCTACCAATAAAGATCGTACTCTATTCTTAGTATTTAACTTCTTCAAGCGAAACTACGTTCACTACTTCTGCAACAGAATAGTATTGAGTTCTAAAATGGTTATTTGAAGAAGCTGAAGACCTGAGAAAGGTTTTCCTTTTACGTCTCAAACATGCTCAGTTGGAT
>BMAO01019951.1:0-36641 GCA_019973975.1 Trichonephila clavata | reverse complement strand
TCTCATTCTGTGATGTTATTAGGATTGTAACGTGTTTCTAATTATCTTCAAATTATACTGAAAAGTTAATCTTTCTATAAAATGAATCACGGTTCGTCGGTGATGATATCAGACGTAACTGAACAACAGATGTGGAACTATAATCTATAGGTGCAAAATGGAACATCTGATCTACGAGCCCTGTTTCATCAGCCTCGTCCCACCACTACACGGGATGACAGCCATGCTGTACGCAAAGCAGTAATGTATTGCTCTGTCACATCAGAAACCACATCACAACAAATGCTCTCTGGTGCACAATAATTGGTGTCCGCAAGTACCATTCATCGTCGTTTTCAGTTCAGTGAAATGTCCGAAAGGTGTCCATCACTGCGATTACGTCTGCGTTACGGTGTTTGCGTCTGCGCTCTTGCATCGAACGGTGGACATGGGCAACGGAATGACACGAGATATAGTTTAGAGATGAATCACGTTTCTGCTTGCAACACCTCGCTGGTCGATAAAGCTCTGGAGATACTGCTGAAATTTGGCTTAAATAGTCACCTTATTGGTCTTGTATTAAGTATTTCGTTTTCGCATGATATTGTATTCCTCTCTCGTAAACTCTACTACAATCTGATTACCACAATGTTACGGTTAATATAACTCTAATCGGGTATTATTAATAATAACTGCGTTTTTCGGTAAATGTAATAAATAAAAAACATCAATTCCATTAACTAGGTTTTATTAATAATAAACACTGAAGTTTGTTCTTATAGGCATAGAGTTTATTGAAACTTCAAACCTAACGTAATTCTTCAGCATCTATGCGAGAAAAAATCCATCACTGTAGAAATAAACAGAGTTAAGGAATTACTAGATTAGATAAAACAATAACTTTTTGTTATGTTGTTTTAATTTAATTACCTCCTTATTTAATATTTAATCAAAAATATTAAACTAACTTCCAAAAAAGTTCAATTTGGTTTTTTTTCTCTTCGTCATATCTTTTCCTTAATAACAGTCTTTAAAATTTTGATGATATTATTATTATTATATAACTTAATATATTATATTGGACTGAGGGTAGCGTAATGGTTAGAGCATCAGACTCCAGACCGGAAGGCCTGGGCTCGATGCCCAATGCCACCAAATACCTTCCGAGTACACACGGTGTACGTGCTCGTTAAATCAGTGGGTCCGAAAGTCTTGTGGACGGTCGCAGCTGAAACTATAGGTGCAGGGAACTGGAGAATATTTCCCTCCCCTCCAGTTCCATGCCTAAATTGTGGAGGTGGAGATAGGTGGTGTCGCCATCTATCGTGTATAAATCGAGCCAAATTGTACTGTCACCTGCATGGTGATAAAAAGCTAACGACAGGCGTACACCTAGCCCCTTGCCACGATGAATTTCGTGGGCCACGATCTGACACCATCAGACGGGTGCCATTAGAAACCACTACAACAACAATATATTATATTGTAATTATAATTATTGAAAGTTATTGTATTGCACAAATTTCACTGTTAATCATTAATGATAAACACGGTCAGTGTGTGATAAATTCTCATTAACTATTCACTTTAACCAGCTCTTAAATATTTTAACAATAACCGGTTACATATAATCATGCATTGACCTTTAACTTACACACTGCCCCACACAAAAAAAATTCAATTTTATTGTATCTATACACTGAGGTAATGAATATGTCATTGTAGACATTTGTTGGGATACAAAAAAATATCATGGATAAATAAAAAACATTCTTTTTTACTCATATTTTTAACTTAAAGTAGCTCATATTTTTAACTTAAAGCTCTACAAGTGCATTTTGTTTATATATTCATATTTCATCATATACATCCATGAATGATAACTCTAGAAATTTCGATAAATTCGATCAATTCGTAAATAATTTTAACTAAACAGTTAAAATTATTATATTGACCAAATTTCACTTGTAAGTACCGGGCATCCGAAAAGTTCTCTCTCTCTCTCGGCTACACTTTTAAATTTAATTACAAATGAAATAAAAAAGATATACACACTTACTGTTTTTTTATGTTCCATAAAAAAATTATCAAAGCTTTTTTACAATGCTTTATGGTGCGGTTTAAATATACGTAACTCAACGAGTCTATACGAATAATGCCATCTCAGCTTCTGCCAGAGCGGCCGGGTTTTGTTTTTGACCATGCAATACTATTCCATACTACTTACAAATTGTGGATCTTGAAAGTATAGACTACGTTTATAGGTACTCCGAAATTTATGCTATACAAGTGTTGTAGATTTAAATTCGATAAACCATGCTACATCTTACGCTTGTTCTTGCGGTGAAGCTATTTTGAAACGAAAATGTTTCAAAACGTGGACGTTGCGCCATCTAGTTTGCATTTCATTGAACGGAAACTTTAATCATTTCTTTATAGAACACATGAAACTGTAAGTGAAAAAATTTTATTTGTTAAATTTAGTTCATTTTTGAAAGTGTAGTCATACTTTTCGGACATCCTATATTAACAATAACCGGTCTATATAAATTATCCTTAATTATTCACTTTAATCAGCTTATGCGGCTATCATCAATAATTCCTAATTAATATTAATAATAACCGTTTAATCATAAATTGACCATAACATACAAATACAGTGAAATAAGTATAACGTGAAAATGCTTAAGACGAAATATCGTTTGACACGAAATAATACAACGATCCTGACAAACCATTAGGTAATTTCATGCATTTCTTTTTCTCTTAACACGAAACGAAAATCGCTTAAATGAAATGAATGATGCAAATTCTGTACCCACATCATCCGAAATAAGGAACATCATGAAAAGTATGCGCATTTATTTAGACGCACACTCCAATGGGGAAATGAATAATAAAATGGATGAGATTGAACACTTTGTTGACAATTTAATGCTAAGAAAGACAATGCAAAGAAAATATTATATTATTTTCAAAAAACTCAATAGCTATTTTGTGTTTCAAAAAACTCGAAATTTTGTATTAAATTTCATTAGGTTTTTGTGAATGCTTTTGTTTCATTGATTTTTATTAGATACACGTTTATGTAAATAAAACATACTCTAACAAACTTTATTTTGTTGAAATATTTATTTATTTATTTATTTTTGCAATATTCCTTAAAACGAAATTCTTATAACATGAAAATATATTTCAGTCCCCTTAGTTTCGTGTCAAACGATTTTCGCTGCATATCGATCTTTTTTATTTCTTATCCCTTTGAAATAAGAATTATCTAACTGAATGAATATTGACATCATTTATGAAGATGATAAATCACCCATATTATTATCTAGATCAATTTTCAATAACATATATCATGCACCTCTTCTTAGCATATTATATGCAAACCATCCCATGCAAAATATAAATACAATTCGAAATATAAGCGTAACCCATCCATTCCAGCCTAAAAACCTACAACTCCACCCTTTAATATAATAAATGAATTGCCGATGATCCAATCACTCACATTTTTGATAGGATCCATCCATCATGTAGCCCACTCTCTCATCACCCTCATCATCATCAACTTCTTTCATCTGCATCCTCTGTAGGTGAGCATCCGCATTCCACCCTTTCATGCACCCCCCCCCCATACGGAAGGGAACGTAATTAATTTCTCGTAACCGACTTATTAAGCTCTCCTCCTACCCTTCTAGAAATAATTAGTTTAGCTACCGTTTCGAACCGTCGGAAAATTTTAATAAAATGAAGAATTGATGTGTATGTGGGGGGAGGAGGAAAGAAAAAGGGGATGTTGCAGCTTTTGTGGGGTGTTTTTATAAATATAAGGTATTATTCTTTGATTAGATTTTACACCTGACCACAACCTTACGAGAATAGAAAAAAATGGTGGATAAAAACTAGGCAAGTGAAAAAAAGAACGTTTCTTTTTCCCTCAGTACTGATAAGGTATTTTTAATTTGTTGTTGAGGTGCTATATCGTGGTGAGGACTTCTTTTTTGGTTGTTGTATTATTCATTTATTATTATCACTATGATTTGATTATTTACATTGGGTGGAATAGATAGGATATATTCCCATCGATCACATAGTTGGTCTTTTTTCCTTTAATTTTTTTAAAAAGCTAAAAGGTATTCTTTTTTTTTCTTTTAAGAATTTTTTTAGAGATTTGGGCTCAGCAATTTTGATGTCCCTTTTTTTTCCTTGCATCACGAAAAAGAGTATTTTTCTCTTTCCCTTTATCAATTCGGTGAGGAGGGGGAAGGGAACAGTAGTTTTATTTTCACTTTTTTGTAGATTTTTCTCTTCATAGTTTTTTTTTTCGTGAAGTTTTCTTCTCCTTTTCTTAAAAACCTAAATCATCAAAGCTCCTAATAAAGAAGGATTGAGGAGAAATACCGTAGATGTGTTTCGAGATTAAAGAAAAGAAAAATAAAATAAAAAGGATGAACTGAAGTGAAGTGAGGTCGTATTTTTGCAACCGTGTTTACATCGTAGAATGGTTTTTTTATTTACTTTTATGTCATAAATTCAATTTTCTTTCATTTTTTACACATTTTATGCATGAAAAAATATCTCTAAGCTTCTTTGGAAAAGCTCAGTGAAGAAATATTGTGCAGAACACACGCAAAACACGTTTATCTTTAAAGTACATAAAACGCACCTTTCTAATATAAGTCATATATATATATGTTCCTTTTCTTACCATTTTCTACTTTTTTCATTTTAAAAAGTAAGAACTTAACATTCTAACTCTTAAGAGTCGAGAGAAAATAGCACATAAGCAAAAATTAAACATAAAACCTTGACAAACAATCATCAAAATACAATGATAATTAGGAAGGAAAAAGAATAATTTCTATTTTATCGTGACAAAAATGCAATACTATTATTTGTGCCTGAGTTTTTTATATCAAAGAAATTAAATACTTCGAATAATTTTCATCGTTTTTCTCTTTTTCGTTGCCCATTTTGTAAGCCGCTTAGATAGGTAAATACTGTCGAGAAAAGAACGATAATCTCTTTCTAAATTTGGTAGGCTTATTTATGCCTTCTTAAATTGGTGATGATTTTTTTTATTAAAGACGTAAAGAAGGATGTATGCAATTTGTTTTTAAGAAATATTACTTTAAAAGTTCTTGGAAAAAATTATTTTTTTTTAAATATACTGAAGGTTTAATCATTTAAGACTTTACTGCCTTAGACATAAGTTTCGTACAAAAACACACTTTTATCTTGTGTTATCAGAAAAATAAACCAGAAGAATGAAGTATTTTAGTAACATTTCGTTGTTTGAATATTAAAAAAGTATTTTTGCAGCAATAATAAAGATTTGATTTCCGGATAATATGAAAAAATGTCGCATTTAAAAAATTCATCTTTCGGTCTGAATTTATCTTTAAGATTGTCATGTTTGTCTTTATATGGATTGATTTATTTGGTATAGGATTTAATTCTATTCCTCGATTTAACTTTTTACAACGAGATTGTGTTCATTTTTTCAACACTCTTTATGTCTTCTTTTAAGTCTTAGCATATGTGCAAAGAACTGAAGTGAATTGCTCTTAAGGTTTTCTTAAATAATGCTGCTCATAGATTCAATATAATAGCAATATAATGAGGTTATATAATAGCACTTAATCATAGACAGATAGTGTGTGTGTGTGTGTGTGTGTGTGTGTGTGTGTGGTGTGTGTGTGTGTGTGTGTGTGGTGTGTGTGGTGTGTGTGTGTGTGTGTGTGTGTGTGGTGTGTGTGTGTGTGGTGTGTGTGGTGTGTGTGTGTGTGTGTGTGGTGTGTGTGTGTGTGTGTGTGTGTGTGTGTGTGTGTGTGTGTGTGTGTGTGGTGTGTGTGTGTGTGTTGTGTGTGTGTGTGTGTGCTTTTCCTATGGCCCAGAGTATTGGCAAAATACAGGTGAAGGTTGGCTGACCGAAAAACTTTGCTTAAACCTGCAACTCTGGTTCCTAAGGCCAGGAGTTTGCTTTAGTACTACTATGGCTAAGACTTTATTCTATCATGACTATAGTTATCTTAGGTTTATAACTATTTTGTGTATATTTTGATATATATATATATATATATATATATATATATATAGGATTTACGTCTTGGGAAACATCGTTTAGAGATTTAGACTAAATTATTACTTCATCAAGAGATAAATAATAATAAAAACAAATTAAAGTAAACGAAATATTTGTATAAATAAATATTTTACAAAACATGTCGTTTTATAAATAAATGATATAAGAGACAGTAACTTACACATATATGTCCTACTATACACAGTGATAAAAAAACTTTTTATCCAGAATACTAAGAGAAAAAATGTTTCAAATATAAAACAGTTAAGACTTATTCAAGCAATTTTGCATTTTTTTAAAAATACAATACATGAATTAACTTATTTATTCTGGTAACGTGTATCTACTAAATTAATAACTTTTTATACATAAGATCAAATTTACTTATAAATTAACGCAATATGAAAGATAAAGAATATGAATTATAGAGTAAAAATATCACTAGTCATTCGATTTTTAATCCTTTTCAAAACTAATAGACACAATAATAAAAAAATTCAAAAATGATAGACAGAAATAATAATTTTTCATTTTATTGAATCAATGTATTTCATATACTCTGAGAAAACCATTCAGCAATACTTATTCATCAAGGCACGTGTCTTTCCTTGTAAGAATCCCAATTTATTACTTTTCTCCAACTCTTACTTACTGTTCCATCCGCAAAAAAAGTAAAGAAAAAAACAACAAATGAAAACCAGACACCATAACAGATTCTACCACAACTCCTTCCACAAAAAAAATTACTAAACAATGATCCTATCCCCAGCGTTATTTAATAAGAACCCCAGTTCATAGCCAGTCTCGGTTAATCCTAGCGGTCCATTCCACCGCGAGGACTTTCATTTCAACATAAAGAACTTTGTGGTAGAAGGTTTTTAGACAGGAGACAAACATCTCAGCCAGGAATTAATGTCATTGCCAGCACCAACAATGAGATTACGGATATGGGGTGGACAATTCCATTTCGGCCAGATCCATTATTAGCTTTTGGATGCCTTCCAAAACATCATCTGTGAGCTTTGATCTTGCAAAATTAATATCCAACGTGCCTTACTGCGTTTCTAAAGCAGATCAATTAAGTTTTATATCTCCAGGAGTTCTGCTGCGAGATGATGTTTTAGCAGTGCTCCGTGGTATTAGGAGATACAATAATACGAGAAATAATACCATGTGAATATATGTGAGAGGGATTTCAAATGAGTATTGTGTGCAGAGATACTGTGGTTTTAGGGTGTAATTTAAGGGTATAAATTTATAGGGTTGTAAGCATGTTATGAGATCTTGGTAATGTAGGCGTTTACTACAGTTGTATGTGTTTGTGTTAATGTAGCTGTGTAAGATGTAGGTAATCAGCTCTAACTTCGTTTCCCTAAAGTATTAAAGAATAAAAAAAATCTAATTATATGTTTAAAAAACAATAATTTGAATTGTTAAATATTCAGTAGTTGATTTGATTAATAATTGGCTATAAAAACCTTCTTATTTTGAATATAATTTTTAACTTTTAATAAAGCTTTAAATCTTGGGGTGGCATTTTAACTTTGATGTTAACTTTTTAACTTCAAAAATAACTTTTCAACTTTGGAGGTAATTTTAAAATTTTAATTTTGAGGGATAGTTACCTTTTATTTTTGGGTATGTGTATTTTGAAGTTTGGAGATAACTTTTCAACTTTAGAGATCAATAACTTTGGAATTGAACTCGTAATGCTAAAACAAAAGCAAAATCTATTTTATAAAATTGTTTTGTTAAAAATTTTATTTAACGGTTATTAGGAAAAGTCTATCCTAAAAATTAAGTTATATCAAGTTTATAATTTAACAACGTACAATTTTTCGTAATAATTTAACAGAAATCAATATTAGGAGACTAAAATTAGTACATTTCTCAAAAACTATTTCAGTATTAAATAATTATTTTTCTTTCTTTGGGGTCGTTGCCATTTGTGGAAAGATACTTTTCGAAAGAGATTGATTTTAAGAGAGCTGAAGCTATTTTTCAATTCCTACTTTAGTCCAAACTCTCTCTATATTTATATATATATTTATTTTGTTCAAATTTTCAATCGTTAATAAAATGCATTTTAAAGCCCTCAATTGAGCTGAAATTTTATACACACGATTATTTTGGATGGCTATACAGTAATTTAATTATACTTAATAAAAATTAATTGATTAATACCAATTATTTAAAGAATTACAAATACAGCCACGTTGGCATCATTTTTGGTGACTTAGTGACCATTTTGACGACTTGTGTCAAAACTTGAAAAGGTTTTTTTCTCGCATTCTAAAGCACTCATTTGAGCTGAACTTTTCTATACACTATTGTTTTGGGTAACAATACGATAATTTAATTATAATTAATTAAAAATAATTGACTGAAATTAATTATTATAGAATTTCAGATACAGCAAAGTTAGCTTCATTTTTAGCGATATATATATAGCAATATACATACACACACACACACATATATATATATATTGTTGATTTAAGTAGGAATTGACTTTATACTTTTTTTTATTTAACTTGTTTTCTTCCGATTTCAATCAAAAAATATTTTAAGTACAATTATGTTGGCTTTTCTTCGTATTAAGTGTAGAAAAATAGAAAAAAATGCCATTTCCTTCTCATTTTAAATTTGAAATAATAGTTTTAATTTTTATTTTCATAAAACTTACTATGCTCTGAAAATTCTATTGAACGTAGTTCTTCTGAATACTACTGAAGCGCAATTATTTAAATTTCTTCTGTATTAGATACATATGAAATTATGATATAAAATAAACAGAAACTTTGAGATAAAATGTAAATTACTATTTAAAGGAGATTTTTTTTTGATGAATAAAATTTTTTCCCCTTTAATTATGGGGCTAACAATTGCTAAAGCGGAGAAACTTTTTTTACTATTTTTGTATTTTAAATGATGTAAATTAATGTATACATTTATTATTTCTTTTTTTAATTATATATCTTTAAAAAATGTATAAAATTTACGAAATAAGACGCAGTAAACAATGCTTATTAATGGAAAAAGTAATTTAATAGATTAATTTTATTATAACTCAATGAAATGAAAACATATTGCAAAGGAAATGTTGAATATTGCATCTTAATTTAAGTCAAAGAAAAATAATTTTAAAAAAATTCAAAATGAAATTATCAATTTAAACGAAATAACTTTAGCTATTTATAAAAATTAATTAAACTAAAATTGATATAAATCAAGTTATAATAATTTTTTTTCAAAAAAACAGAATTAGCTGTGCCGAAAAAGTAATCCATATAAAAGGAATAATTTTTGTAATTAGTACCTGTCTGCTGTAATACCATGTGAAAAATTTTGTAATGTACATCTATTGTTAATGTTCATGTTAGCGTTAATAAGATGTTCTTCGTTTTTACAAAAAAAGTAATTAAATACTTTTTTCTCAAAATCGGTGCAATTTTATAAAATGAATTTTTCTTATTTATCTATACTATTTTCAGACTTTATGTTTTCTTATTAACATTTTGTATTTGTTTTAATTAAAAATTTTATAACTACAAAATAGCTTAATTAGATTCTTAGAATGTATTTGCATTAAAAATATAAGGGTACAACTTGCCTTCCACCGTTTTTTTCCGAAATTCGAGGCTTTATTCTAAAAAAAACTGGTTATACATTTATGATTCAAAGTATTGTCCATCGCTGGCCACTACTTTCTCCCATCTTTCGGGCAGCATACGAATCCCGCGTTGAAAAAACTGGTCATCTTTTGAAGCGATCCACGAATCGATCCAATTTTTTACTTCTTCATAAGACCGGAAGTGGTGGTCAGCCAGGCCGTGTGCCATTGATCGAAACAAGTGATAGTCCGAGGGAGCAACGTCTGGAGAATACGGCAGGTGGGGTAGGACTTCCCATTTAAATCTTTCCAAGTATGTCTTGACCACTTACGCAACACGGGGTCGAGCATTGTCATGCTGTAAAATCACTTTATCATGTGTCTCGTTGTATTGCGGCCGTTTGTCTTTCAATGCTCGACCCAAACGCATTAATTGGGTTGATTGTCTGGGGTTGATCGCCTGTGATTGTTTCAGTCGGTTTTAACAACTCATAATACACTACGCCGAGCTGGTCCCACCAAATACTGAGCATGACCATGGAACCGTGAATATTCGGTTTGGTTGTTGACGTGGAAGAATGGCCGGGATATCCCCATGATTTTCTGCGCTTGGAATTATCGTAATGAACACATTTTTCGTCCCCAGTTACAATGTGATGCAGAAATCCCTTCCGTCTTTGCACCCAATTTCCTTGTTTCTGAATCATTCTCATGACTTTCAGGCTTTTTGAAATGGCTTGTTGCGTCACTCCCAATGATCCTGCCAATTCTTGTTGCATTTGACACGAGTCTTGATCAAGTAATGCCTCCAATTCTGCATTAAAATTTGGTCAATTTTTGGCAAAATTCACAGTTTTAGGGTAGTCGGATACCTTAATATCAAAACAGTAAGATAAAAAAATGCAATTTCAGGCTGAAAATAACATGTACAATGTAGGTGGATACCATCGTTGGTCCAGAAAATTTATGACCATGACTTTCTGTAGGTTACATTTACTTGCTTGGATCAATTAACTCAATTGGATTATTGACGCCACATTACTAATTAATGGAGAAAGATCTCCTAATTTTCAATCACATGACGATAGTGACACTTTAGTTAGCATCTCTTAATAATCATCAGCTAGCAAACTTCGAATGTTTTGTCGGATTTATACTATATCACAAGCCGCCCAAGCGGAATAGTGGTTAGTGACGTGGACTGCTGTGCCGAAAGGACCAGATTCGAATCCTGGGGAAGCCATGAATGCTTGTAAATGTACAGTGCTTGTGCGTCGGGGGAGGGGATCACTCTAAATATTTGTCAAGCTTGTGGCGTTTGTAAACCTACTTGACTACTATGAACTTTAACCAGTTACATACTTGTAATTTAGTGCAATCTTTCAGCTACGGTTCAACTAAACCGACTGCTAATTTTTGTTTTTAAATATATTGCGATTTTAGTTTGTGTGATTGTATTATAAATAAAGTTTTTATTGAGTAAACCTTGCTGTATCCTTCTGCGTCGTTAACTAAAGATCCAGGTACTGCCTGCATTCAACATCTACTATATACCCACATTGGTGATCCGGACAATGATTTACATTATTTGCCTTAGAAAGCGTTAATAATTTACAACCAGTTCAGCATTCCAAGCAGATTTTGCTGCTCTACCATTTTGCAGTTTGTTGCTCTGGTTCTGAATAGCTGTCGTGCAATCATCCGTACTTGTTCTCTTATCGAAACTTTTCTGGATGTAGTTATTCCATTTAAGTAATATTTTTCGCATTTTTGCTTTATTCTAGCTAAAATATCTTTGCATTCTGAGGTTTGTCCTGCTGTTGTGGTAGATCATGTTGCATTTAGAGCACCTCCAATCTCGAAAAGTAATGTAGAATTATGGTTCTATTATATTCCCATAAGGTGGAAGTACTTTCAAGAGATTGGGGGCAAAAGAAGAAAGGTGAAATCCACGCACCACCCCTCGGAGCGAAATCATCCTTTCATCTGCATGTCACTCAAGGACTCGGCCAAAACGAAGGACCTTATAAGGATCTCCCTTGAGCACCTAAAGGTGTGGGAGAATTGGAAGAAAGACAAGCCTAAGACTAACCATTTTTTCTAACTTATTCACAATAATAATCACATCTCCAATTCAATCGATCAAGGATAAGAGATGAACCCAATTAAAAAATATGAAGACAGTGAACGAGGTACGCAAGATAAGAGAAGACATGAATTTTTAATTCACTTACTTATTTCACTAGCTCTGACTTCCTCTCTGTTTAATCTAGATTCTATCTCCAGTGACAGTTCGTCACCTTAAGTAATTCAATTATCAAATATTAAATATCCACGGTTCACATTCAATTTGATTAATTACTGCTCCGCTAGCAATCTCTATCCTATCTCTCTCTCTCTCTCTAACCTGAAAGCCTAGACTATAAATAATAGTCTTAATTTACATATTCACGTTTTCTTCTCGAAGGAGGAGTTTTATAATAAAATAATTTTTAAAGACCAGAAATTCCCCAAGAGAACTGTTAGTTAAAGAAACGCGGGTAGAGCTGTCAAAACCTAATCTAGCTCTCCTTGCCACGATGAGTTTCACTAGCCTCTATCTGATGTTACTGTCGATCAGGTAGGATAAGTAACAACATTATATCACAGTTCCAAATACTGTGCATAACAGCTTTTGCAGGAAGACAACGATTTCATTTTCGAAAAGCTTGGGAATTTATTTACAGGTCTAATATAGAACCTTAATACTGAATTTTATTGATTAAGATATAAAACTATAAGTTATAGTTTTTGAATTGCTAAGCCAATATGGGTTTCCATAGATGCCCTGATAGCGATATTAATATTATGAAAATCCCATTTCAAAATCAATTCATTACAATTTTCTATCAACAGAAACCGTTTAACTGTGATACATTTGACGTAAAAGGAATAAGCATATTTTAGGAACAATATATTCAGACAAGCACAAAGGAAAATCACATAACTCCATCCCACAATTACCCGTAAATTAGCCCCAAATTGGAACCTCTTTAAGTCTAGTAATCTCCGAGGCTCTAATCTGATTTATTCATGCTCCTCTCACGTTTAATTTCCCTGAGTTGAGACATTGCTTCTCGTTGGCTAAACTCCAAGGAACTTTACCAATAATCCGCGCACTTTTAATTAGCAAAGTGGAAGCATCTTCTCGAGGAGTATCTTCCATTTTACACTGAGGGCCCTGAAGATATTAAACAAATGATCGATGGAGAGAAAGGAACGTGAAAATGAATTTTAAGGATATGTAAATAATGGGATGTGAAAAGAAAATATTGTTTTAAAGATTGTAAAGTGAGAGATATTTTGAAATTTGTAATACTTAACGATACATTTTTCTCTAAAATATTCAAATCTCTGTTCATTTCTGCGACCAGTTCGATTGGTGGAAATTATGAAGATTCAACAAACAAAAGGGAATGGATATTAGTGACCCGATTTCAAAAGAAATAAGTTAAATCTATCATAAAATCCCGAAAATGCATTGTTTTACCTGTTTTCGCAATTGTAAATTCTCTTAATATAAGAAAGGAAATATAATTTAGTTTATAAATAACTACTGCAGAATGTTATAGCTCTATACTCAAAAACTCATCAGAAACTTGGGCAATAACAGAAAATGATGAAAGTACTCTTGGTCATTGAATCCTAAGAGCCATTTTTGGAGAAACTCAAGTTAATGGCATTTGCCACAGACGCTCAAATTTAAAACTCTACATTCCTTAGGGAACTGGATGTTGTCAAATGTACAGGGTGTCTAAAAATTATTGAAACAAACTTTATGGGGAGGTAGGGGATATCTCGGATTCAGATTTGCATAGTAATCCCTGGTTTGAAACGTAATCGCTTGGTGCTGTTTGGCGTTGTTCACAAGAGCATTGGCGGAAACAGAATTACATTACCACAGTCATCTGAACTGTCATCACCCGAAGAGGAAAGTGGAACAGTGTTACGAACTCCTAGCAGGCAGATATGCACCTGATTTACGGATTATCGGAAGGAAATCCATGAGCAGCAGGAAGATTGAATCGCGAAATTTACCCACAGAGATATGTACCATACAGTCGGAGTTTTACTAATTGACATCACAATTTGTGTGAATATGGATTGTTACGGGGTAATAGGCATCGTGAAGGTGGTCCACGATTAATTCGTACATCCAGCATAGAACACAATGGGTTGGATACTGTTTGAAGGAATCTGAGTAACAGCGTACCAGCCGTTATTGCCGCCATAGAAGGATATTGGAATAGTGTTTTTCCAGATTTGCAACATGAAGGCAAACCTTTACACTCGTGCAATTTTCAAGGAGTACCATTGCAAATTATTAATCATCCCGTAGTCTGGTGTCTCTCTCTGTGGTTACCTTTGGTATGGTGGTAAATTTGGTACCTATGGTGCCTATTTGGTACCTATGGCGTTAGAATATTTCTACTGCTCGCGCGTTTCCTTCTGGCAATCCGTAAACCAAAAAAGTGTATATCTGCCAGCTAGAAGAGTACGTAAAACTGTTCCATACTCCTTTAAAACAATGACAGCTCAATTGATTGTGATAATGCAGGTCTGTTTCCTCCAATGCTCTTGTGATTTACTCCACCTTGCGAGAAACGAAGACGTTTCCGACCATGGATTGCTACGCAAATCTGAGAGACAAAGAGAGAATCCTTCCTCTACCTCCCCTTACATTTTTTCCCAATGATCCTGGGACACCCTTTATAATAATCCAAAGAATTAAATGGGCTGGTCATGTTATTAGAATGAACAACGTTCAAGATAGAAAATCGTTTTAGCCAAGCCCACTGGAACAAGAACTATGGGTCGACCCAACCTCATATGGGTTGACTGCCTAGAAAAAGACTTCGCTGCCCTAAGATCGACTAACTCCTAAAGACCATGATAAAACATAAACGAGAGACCTGGAGGAAAATTCATGAGAAGACTAAGTCCCACCTGGGGCTGTTGTGCTATTGAAGAAGAAGAATATTACAGCAGCAGCAAAAATCGATTCCCTTTTTTTAATTGAGTGAATATTACTATCACACTATTCAGCTACTTGAGGGCTTTTTGACAACGGAGCTCTTAATTTTGAACCATGGTCGAGTAACGAGGATGACATTTGAGCTGGCACCTCCCTCTAAATTTCCATACCATACCAACGAGACGACGTTTGATAGGCTCTCTCTGCACGGCGAGTCTGCAGTGGTACAGGGCTCGAATTCATGATTCGCCGGACACGAGTCCGTTACTTTGATCACTAGGCTCCAACGGCCACTTCGCTCTATGAAAATGAAATATATTTATATAACCACAGAGATGGTGAGGAACTTTTTTTATAAATTATCTTGAACATTTTAAGAGCAATAAAAATAAAAAAGTATGAAATGACATTCGAATAATAAGAATCAATACACCACATTCTAATTGCACTTGAGTAACTTATTTTTTGGTTTATTTTATTAACGTAAGTATATATTATTCAAGGAAACACTCGATGATTTCTTTTAAAAACTCTATTACAAAGGCAAAACTCAATAAGAAATGAAAAAATATGGGATGGAAAAATAAAGAGAAGATTCAAAAATAGTGAAAAATTGTTAGGACATCCCGAAAATGCATCATTCGTGTTTTCGAAACATAGTAAACCTCATGGAAAAAGAAAAAAAATTCTTAAAATTTTTCCGGAATCTAAAAACTTGTTTTTATTTTAAAGAAAGACACATCACTGGGGGAGCTAGTTCCACTAGAGAAACATGATAGCTATTGATGGTAGAAGTTGAAATTTTGATTCAGTGTTCAGTAAGGAAGACGATATCTGAGTTGATACTCTTACTCTTATAACTTTTATATGATGTGAAGATTTTGAGATTAAATTTAATTTAAATGACAACCCCTCACCCATTATTCTACCGAAGAATCTTTAGTGGAGTCAAAATTCCAGGGATGCAGCAGCAAAAAAATAGTAATATATTTTACAAAAGAAATATCCAGCTGGGAGGTTTTTTTATTCCGGTAAAAAGATACATAATTGTAAAATTCATATATTTCTCTCTTCTGGTATCTTTTATAAAGAATGTGTCATTGATAAAACTGAAAGATTGAAATCAGCCTTAAAAATGTAGCGAATGTATTATACTAGCTGGTATACCCATTTTTCGCACTGGCGAATTGCAAATAAAACGATAAAGAATGAAGGATAAACAAATTTTTCAGGAGTTAATCTTGAGTGAATTACTAACTACGCAAAAAGTCTTTTTTAGCAAATCTTCCTTTAACAAAAAAATCACATTTATCAAATTTTAAGTCTGTAACTCCAAAAGTTGAAAAAAAAATTCTTATCTCTATCGTCCTGTAACACCCATGCGGGTTGACTTTTAAAACCCACTTCTTTGATCTCTGCTCAGCAAAAGTAACATGTTTTCCAAATTTCAAAATTGTAGGTTTAGTAATTCAGAAAAAAAATATTTTTTTTTACATTAAATGTCCTCGTGACTCATCTTGAGTGTCAATTTTCGCAAAACCCTTTCTTAGCCGATCTCTACTCTATGAGAGAAGCATGCTTGCTAAATTTCGAATTTGTATGTCTAATGGTTCGAAAACGGGACTGTGTTTTATTTGTAAAGCCCCTTTTACCTCTTGCAACTCCCTTCGGGAGCAAGTGGAGCAATTTTTGAAAAAGCTTCATTTGTAGAGATTCTCTACATCAAAGAAACATGCCTGCCAAATTTCAAATCTATAGGTCTAATAGTTGTGCCCCAGTTGCCGGTAATAAGGCATCGCGCTCCACACCACAGGTCGGGTTCTATCCTCCTCTGGGCAGGTCGACTCAGCCTTTCATCTTTCAGTGGTGATGAATTAGAGTACCAAGATTGCTTGGGAACAAAACACTGTGGTTTGTTTCAGGCTGACCACCTGATCAGGACATCTTCTCACCACCTCAGCGCCCAAAGTCACGTATACTGGAGATGGGCACAGTGAGCCTTGTCCCTCAGGTTGTTGCGCCACTGAGTTTAGTTTAGGTCTAATAGTTAAAAAAACTGAATATTTATCTATAAAGGCACTTAAAACTCTGACAACCTTCTTTGGGTGATTTTGAAAACCTTCCTTGACGGATCTGTACTACATGAAAGGAAAACGCCTGCCTAATTTCTAGTCTATGTGTGTAATAGTTCAGAATATATCGTGATGAGTGAGTTGCTTTTCTCCTGTATAGAGGTACAGCTGATACTTTTAACATTACCAAAAATAGTACTTTAATAGTTTATTCCTCAACCTCAACTCAAGCAGATTTTTCTTCTCTTCCTTCTCTCTCTCCCCCTATATGTCTGCGTATTACGACATCCTTTGTAGACAACCAATAACAAAAGCAAGATGTCAACGATCAGAGGAAAAGGTTTGAAATCTCCATGGAGTTTATACCCCAAAATATTTGAACAAAATATGAAGTATATTTTATCTCAAAAATAAACAATGATATATTAAAATTATTTTCATTTTAAAACAAGTATTATGAAACCAGAAATAAACAACAGAGTCCAAAAAATAATTTGACATAAACGTGACAAATTTCCGAAATTTCCCACTGATATTTTAAACATTCCTATGAGATATTCTTCAAAATGAAACCTCTCTCCCCTTCCTCAGAAGTTTCAAAACAGAACAAACTTACGAATTCCGCATCCAATCTCAACATTCTGCCCTCTTGTGTTTTAGTAGGCTAAAAAGCCAAAAATCCTTCTCCGTAATATTCTTCTAGAGATAAAAAAGATTTCCAAGACGTTCAGCTTCCTTGCCAAGAAGTTAGAACCGGTTAAAACAATCCATGTTTCTCGGAAGATAGTACTTTCACCCTTTTTTTTCTTTGTTACTTTTGGCTTGCTTAGAATAAATGGACTGCTTTCTTAAGAGTCCTAGCAGGCACAATTGGATGTGTATTTTTATCTTTTAGACTCGCTCAGAAAGAGTTATTTTAACATTCTAAAGAAGACTTCTATGTTCTCCTGAATTTGGACATCTCGTCCCTTTTTGCAGAAGACTATCTCTTTTGGAATTGTAATGGGCTACAAGCATGAAATTAGAGTATTTACCTCTTCTCAGAGAAAAAGAGTATGTAAAGTAGCAAGGTAGATTAGTATGCTTTGAATTATATGAGTATATAGATGTTTCCGGAAAAGTATAAAATCCGGCATTCTATAGAATGCCTAAAACAAGCCGGCAATGTATGAAATGCTTCATATTTCGCATACTTCATTGGCATTCTATAGAATACCTAATGAGAAGCCGGCAATTTCGAACATTGCGTGGCAAGACACGAGACTTTTAACACGTGCTAATTTGTCAGTTGAACTTTGCGGTTTTTGATGTGTAACATCTTAACTCTCGGTTGCTGAATATTTGTTGGAGTGATTTCGTGAAAAGGGACGGAAATGCGTAACAGTAAGTCGGAGAAGCACGCGCTGTTTGATTTGACCAATCAGCGCACTTGGTGGTGTCGCTTCGCTACCCTCGTCTCGGGGTTCAACTCTAGTAGCAATTAAGCCGCCAGCCTTCCGCACATACCAGCAAGTCTTATTAGACTGCATCCCGAATAAACTTGCGAATAAGCTCGTTGTGTTTGAAAATGAACAAACAGTCATTTTGGTGGTCGCATACATTTCTCCGAATCAAACAGTTAAAAAATTATAGATTTCCTGCATTTTGTACTTTTACCGTATACCGAAGGGGATTCTGCTCTTTTTTTTAAAAAAACTATCACTCGCTTCCCATGAATTTGAGTGGTGATTTTAAAGTTAACTTAAGTTTGCAAGAAGCTGAGCCGCTCATAGCTTTTCTGAAAGATGAACACAAATCTCGAAATGTTTCGACAACTAACAGTGGTACTATTATTGACGCTGTTTTTCAACGATTTTTAAATACTTTGAAATCCCAATTATATGTGTCATATTTCAGTTTTCATAAATCTATTGTCTCCACTCTTCCCCAAATAGAACAAGAATAAATATTTTTGATAAAAAATTGCATTGCTCCTTGTGTTAATTAAATAAAATTTTCATTAAAGATATAATTATTCGATAGAAAATTATTTCCAATCATACCCGATTCCTTTTTTTTTTCAGGATTAAAGTCACTATTGCGTATTTACCACGATAACATGTCAGATGTTACACATCATGTGTGACTACTGTAAGGTTCGTTTCTTTTTTTTTTTCTTTTTTTTTATGTTAGGCACATAGTGCTAAAATACTCAATTTTACTTAACTATTTCAACAAAAAATTGGTTTTTTCATGTGCTGTGTGAAAATGGATGAGCAAGCAATTGTTTGGGAGAAGGAGTAATGTTCTATAGCAGGGGTCGGCAACCTATGACACACGTGCCACAAGTAATTTCTTATTTTTTATATGAAAATTTTATTTTCCTTAATGAGAAAGACATAAATTTTGTTTGGTAGAACTTTCATTTTCCTTTATGTATTTTAAACAAATTTTTTAATGTCTCTCTCATTATTTTGTCAGAATAACATTTGTATTTTTAGGAATGTACTTCATTGATATAATAGCCTTTTTCATACTTTGCCTAAATATCTTTGGTTATTCTATAGAATGCCTAGGCATTCTATACAATGCCTAGGCAAAGTATGTAATAAATCTCATATTTCATACTTTGCCTAAAAACGTCACACATTCTATACAATGCCTAGGTATTCTATAGAATGCCGGCATTTCATACTTTGCCGGTTACATATACAATGATAAAGAGCTTTGCATGTGATGAACTATCCAAATCTGTAGTGATTCCAGAAAATTGCATTTAAAGCTCCATCATTGGTAAATACTTTTGATTCTATCAATATACAAGGGGCCGTTGTTCTGAGTTTAAGGCGGTATGGTACCCTAAAAATCATTAAACTGTCGAAAAAATTTTATTGGCTTATTTGATACCTCAAATCTTTATAAACATGCCTGCTAAATTTAAAAGCTTTACCTGCATTTTTTATCAAGTTATGGAGCAATATTTGATGCTGGACAGCAACTACCACTCCCACATTTCAGATTATCTGCTAGAAAAGCGCCTGATAAAAAATTAATTAGTTATTCTTCTACCGCGCGTAAATGAGACTGACATTATATATGCAGTAACAAATCATTTCAAGAAAGAATTGTGCACTTCATGCAAAAATTCTAATTTGTGAATTGTTTATTGGGAAGAACAAATAGATTTGGTCAAGATTTAAGAGTTTTACGTGCTTTTTATGATATTATTATGAATGAAATTAAAACTTCAAAACGGATACTCCCAAAGCACAAATATTAAATTTCATTTTGATAGCTCAGATAATAAAAATCTAATTCGCAAGAATAGAAAAACTCTCCTATTTTTTGCATTTGTTTTTGGTGATATATATATATCATATGTGTGTGAAATTCAACACTTTTATTATTAAAATATTTTAAGATGTTTATTTAAACAAATGCACATATGTAGTTCTTAGATTTTAATATATTTTACCTATAAATTGCTATTTGATTTTGCTTTCATTCGTGTACAATATTTAACATGTGAAGGCTTTTAAAATCATGAAAATAAAAAAATAAAGGCATAAACATCTTTTGTATACGTTGTGCATTAGCTCTGAGCATGGAATTCGCTCTGAAGTGTGTGTATTTATTTTTTTTTATAATTATTAAGATAAAGTTTTATGAAATATTGATCTTTCATTCGTTTTTTTCTATATATTCATTATGGCAGTATACAGTTTAATTTTTCTACATTTGTACAAACTTCTATGGTAAGCAGTTTTAAATAAGCTAATTAACATTTCATAAAAGTTTCAGACTATTCGATGAATATTATATCATGCTATTCATGGAATGAAAACTTCAAACTCATATTTCTCCATGTTGAGTTTTTGTACTTATAATGTTCTTCAAAACCCTAAGGCTTTTTTGATAATAGAACTATGGGTTTTAAATTTCTTAATACATGTTCTGAAATGTATATTTTGTAAAATTGTGCATGGAATTGTCTCTAACATGTTTAATACTTCTAAAAAATTTCAAAATCAAAATTAATGTTTTTTTTTAGATTTTTTGGAGGTTTAACTATAAAAAAATTAATAAAAAATTAAAGAGCAGCAGCAGAAAAATACCCGTACACAGTTTTATGTAGTATATTATAAGGTACTTGGAAAAAAAAAGTTTGAAAGAAAAGAGACATATTTAAGAAAGCCTTAGAGATTTAAAAAAATGCTTAAAAACGTTCAAAAAATTTAAATTTTACAAACATTTTGCAAAAAATTAAAAAAGATTTGTATGGAATTATTATTAAATATTAACCTTTATAAAATACAATTAAAACCAAATATCAAATATTAAAAATAAAAAAATTTGTGAAGATGGTACCATATCGTCTTAAAGTCCAAGAGTTAATGAAGACTCGCCATGTAGAGGGGATGATGCACGTTAAATATGTAGAGGCTCAAACATCCTTCCATTGGAATAGACTGATGGGGTTCCAGCCAGTACCAATTTAAGCTAATTTTGGGCCCTGGGTGCAGAATATCTACAGGGCCCCTTAGCACTAGTAGATTGAAATTTATTACCAGAAAACCCATCATATCAGGACCATTACGAGCCCTTTCAAGCCCCGGGCCCCTGGGTGCCCACCCCAAGCACCAAATGGATAAACTGGCACTGGTTCCACCTCATGTGCGTTCCTCATCACTTGAACATGATTCAAAATTAAGAAGCCCGTCGCCAATAGCGATTCCTTATAATAAACACTCACCTATCAGTAATACAATAGCCACAATACTGTGAACCGAACCCCATGTGAACGGTTCAGATTGTAAATATACACACTTCTTTGAAAAGAAATGCCCGCGAACCATTCAAGCCGGACCATTTTTTAATGAACTTAAAGAGAATTTGCAATTCAGATTGGGACGAAGTTATGTACGAGGGATAATCAGATAAAAAGGTTACAAGTCGCAGTATTTGAAAACGACATATTGTGAAGATATTTTACTTTCCCAGAGTGGAGACAAATGGCATTACTTGTCATACAGCTGGTTTACGGGTTGGTAGGGTAAGTTCCCCGTTGGTTCAGGAAGCTCAAAATGGCAAGAGCTTAGGATATTGGTCTGAGATAGCAGAGTAGAACGAGCAGGTAACATGTAACGAAATGTGGTGTTACTCTTTTTAATCAGGCAAACAGGATGCCCTGCCAAACCACAATATGGCAGGGAGCGGCCAGCCAAGTTCTTCAATGGCAGAAATCAACACGTCATGAATTGAAAAAATTATTGAAAATGATCGATGGTTAACTCTGAGCGAAATCTCATCAGAGCTGGGACTGAGCTATGGTAGCGTGCAGCATATCCTTTCTGATCGACTGTGATATTTCAAGACAGTTCTGGGAAAACATCCGTGGTTACCTGGCTCAATGAACTAGGACCTGATTTCTCCCAAGACGGGTAAAGCAAGTTCGTCCTGCGTTCTGATAAATCTCTAAATATACTTGGTGACTATGTTGAAATGTGATAGGCGCGTATGCCTCTTAATTCCCTTTTGTATGTTCTGTTTATTGTTAAAAAATATTTGTTTATTCGACTTGTAACTTTTTTATCACCCCTCGTAGTTCTCTGGTTGCCCCGTTGCTCATGATCCACCAGAACTCATTGTTGGTTCTCTGAAGGGGGTTCGTGAATGGTTCTTTCGTTCCATTCGAACCGTTCGTCTCTCAAATTTATAGGTACTTTAAGAGACCTGGATGGTGATTGGGTGAATGAGTGAATATTAACGTCGCTCTATTCAGTCACTCGAGGACTTCTGGCGAAAGACCTCGTAATTATGAATCATGGCCAAGTGACGAGAACGGCATCTGAGCTATGACCCCCCCCCCTTCTCTTAACTTCCACACCACACTAACGGGAGGGTGATCAAAAAATGATTTAAAGTGTTGAAAAATTTGTGTCATATCCTTTGTTATCCTATTCTATACAGTGTATAATTATTCAATTCTGAGTATTTGTTCACAAGATTATTGCAGCCACGATTAAAAAGTAATCATAGTCGCAAACGCTATTGAGTAGAGTGTTCTAATCTTGATGCCACGTGTTAGAGTATAAATGAACGTCACACTCTAAAGCCAAACGAATGCTATTGGTGAACAACCAAGTAATTTTAAACCTTAGTCATGTGATGAGTACGAGCTGGACCCTAGATTCCCACACTACATCACAACACACCAATGTGAAGACTTTTAACCTCGACATAGCTTGTTTGATGAGCAGCAGCCTGTCTACACGTGAAAGGTCTTCATTGGCATCGAGAATCAAACCCGCGTTTCAACAACGATTAACATGAGTTATCAACCATGACCACAACGTTGCTACGACTCATGGTGTCACTAAAGACGACGAGAATGCTGATGCATGTGGAATCTGTCCAATCCCAAATTCCTCATGTCGACATGTCTGTCTGTAGTCCTAGTGTAGCCTAGTATAGCTACCTAACTAAACAATCAAGTACGAAATTATTTTTTTAATTATAAGAGCAAAACTTCTGATACCAAGATACGAAAAAGTTTTAGTATTTTATCGGAAGAAGAAAAAACCTTCGCTTCAGTTTATAATGATCTTGCCTGAGCACCTAAAGATGTGGGAGAATTTAAAGGAAGACTAACCATATTTCATAAACTATCTAATTTATTCACAATTATAACCATAACTCAAATTCAATCGATCAAGGATAAAGGATGCACCCAGTTAAAAAATATGAAGACAATTAACGATGTATGCGTTAGATATTGGAAGACTTTAATGTTTAATACATTTACTTAATTCAATACATCTGACTTCTTCGCGATTTATTTTGGATTCAATCTCCAGTGACAGATCATCACCTTAAGTAATTCAATCATCAAATATTAAATATCCACGATTCACATTCAATTTGAATAATCTCTGCTCCGATAGCAGTCTATCCTATCTCTCCCTCTAAACTGAAAGCCTAGACTCTATATAGTAGTTCTAATTTGCATATTCACGTTTTCTTCTTCAAATAGGAGTTTTATAATAAAATAATTTTTAAAGACCAGAAATTCCCCAAAAGGACTGATGATTAAAACAGCGCAGTTAAAACCATCACATGTTGATAATTTATTAATACATATTACAAAAATAATTTTCTAAAGTTCTAAACATAATGCTATTAACGCACAGTTACTAAAAAAAGGGTGATTTAAACAAATTATTTTTCAGGGAAAATGAAAAATGCTGCAAGATAAAAGTATTTTGATTAAATTTTTATGAAAATGTAATTTAAGGATAATTATTTTAAATCCATTCGATAAAAGTGTATTTAAAACTAACTTCTTTTGTGTACTCACTCCATAAAATAAATGATAGTCTAAATTCGAAAAATATTACATTAACAGATTCTCTCATGTGACAGCAAAAAGTGCCTTCCGTTCAGATAAAGGAATATACCCAAATAAAAATGATTTGCTACATTAACTTTAATTAGGAACTAATGAGAAATGATCATTACATACAAAAATTATAAAATCAATTAAAGTTCTTTCTTTCTGTTTTCTTAGATTAAAATGACATTTCAGAAATAATTCTAATAAATTAGGAATAAGAAATTCCTTTTAAAATTATAAAAAGTGCAGATCAATTGGTCTAAAGTCAGACGAGCAACAAAGATTCTTCACATTTCCCCGTGAATTTCAAACATAAAAACATGCATCCAACTGTGCTTACTATATCTCTGTAGAAAAGAGTACATTGATTCTATGTAAGAGTACAAACAAGTAAAAAATAAAAACAAGTAATAAAAATAAGAATAGAGTTTTGTATTCTAAACCTGAGATTTTGTTCACCCAAGTCAGGCTTTCTTGAAAGAATAGAGCATTTTAAAAGAGTCTGTAACTGAGAATTTTATTCAGCATTCAAGTCTACTTTTATATATATATACATGTGGTGGCCAAAATCGCGAACACTTTTTAAAGTTATGTTTTTTAAGTTTGTATGCTTATAAAAAATGTTATGTTGCACAAAATGCAAAGTATTTTAGATCATTTTAAAGAGAATTCAATACTAAATTCAATACAAAAAACAAAATTCAAGTATTTGCAACGTAAAAAAGTTATGCTACAATAACTATCCATATACAATAGATACTGATGATAGCAGTGAGTTATTAATCCCTATTGGGGTAGCCTTTTTTAACACGCTTTTACAAGTTTCACTTGCATGTAACGGAATCTTGGAACTCGATTTTTACCCACTTTAAAAGGTCAGATAAATTCGAAATTTTGCACACTTGTCAAGGACCGATGACAATACAATAATTTCATAATTTTGTTCCATTGTCCTTTTCAGGATCGTCAGGAATAAGGATAATCAGATTTGGCGACAATTCCATATACCGCCTCCAGATTTGGCGACTTATTGCATTTATCATTTTTAAATTTGGCGACCAATTCCATGTACCATTTTCAGATTTGGCGACTAATTTCATACATCATTTCCAGATTTGGCGACTAATTTCAGATTTAGCGTCTAAAAGAATAAGGTGTAACCCTACAGAAAGTGTTTTTAATTTAAAGCTAATTATATGCAAGTATAAAATACAGTTGCGGTTAAAAATAAAACAAACAAAAAAGTGTTCTGTATCTCAGAAAGTGGAGGGTGGGTGTGTGTTAGCAATTTCTTTCCATAATATAAACATTTTTCTGAAAATGAAAAAAAAAAAAAAAAGGCTCGTGCATGTGGAAAAAAATAATTTACGTTCCAACTGCTAAATATTTTTTATTTTTATAAAGCAATACGTTTAGAAGTGATGATACGAATTAACATTATAGGAATACGTTTAAAAGGTGAAAACAAGATTGACACTTAATATTACCATGTTTTTATTAACTCGCTTTCTTTAATGTCTGTCCGGGTGGAATTTTGTAATTGATTTTAAACTGTATGACTTTCCGATGAGCTAGAGACTTGAAATTTGGACCATAGCTCAGAAGTGGATGAAAATACATAAAAATGTGAAAAAAGAAAAAAAACGAAAAGGAGGAATTTTATAATTTTTAGTCCGTTTTAAAAACATGGTACATTAAAATTTTTTAAATTCGAACTTTTTCTTCTTAACACACTTTTATTTATTTGACCTGTTCTATAGAGACGGAATCTAATATAACGATACGGGATTCATCCGAGGCCCCGTAAACGGAGATAATAAATACCCTCAGACCCGTTAGTTAATATCCATTGAAGAGCAAGATTAATCCCAGCAGCCATGTAATTCCGGCTTCAAATATCAAACTCAAGGATAAATTCAACATTGAATAAATGATAGTTTAAAAAACCTAAAAAACACACTTTTATTGTTGATCGAACTAAAAAATGAAAAATAAATTATAGTTTAAAAAAACTAAAAAACACGCTTTTATACTGAATCGAACTAAAAAGTAAAGAAATAATTCTTAATATAAGAACAAAATGACTAACGAGAAAATTTATGTCATTGGGGTAAAAGCGTGTGGTGTTCTATAAATTATCAATTGTTATAATTTCTAACTTCCATTCCGAAAAGCTCAATTAGTGTAAAAATGTAGTACAAAGCACCCCACGCTTTTACCACAATGAAAAACTTTTTCGTTAGTCATTTTGTTCTTATATTAAGAATTATTTTTTTACTTTTTAGTTCGATTCAGTATAAAAGCGTGTGTTTTTTAGTTTTTTTTTAAACTATAATTTATTTTATTAGAGCTCCATATCCATATTTCATTGAGCTGAAGGATGTTTTAATTCCAGGCTTTCTTTGTTATAACTGATTCTAGGAAACAATTATATCCTCAATTAGTTTCTTTTCTTTACATGGGTACCTCATTCGGACAAGAGTTTCCAAACGGTGCCACGCGTTTCCGATAGGATTGAAGTCAGGGCTGTATCCTGGCCAGGACAACTACTCAATTATCTTATAAGGATACCAGTCTTTCGATTGCTTTACTGTGGGACAAAGGAGCCGAATCTTGCTGGAAAAGAAATGAAGCATTGCTGGTAAACATATCTTGGATGGAAGATAGAAGTTTAGGTTCTAGAATGGCATCCATGTATTTTCTGACATTCAGTGTCACATCTGATATGAAAGCGACCGATACCATCTGCTGATATGCATGAGAAAATCAAAACACTATGTGGGTACTTTACAATTGCCTGGATGCAGTCAGGATTTGTAGCATTTCTCCTATTCTACGTCTTACATATTTTCATTTATCACTACCGAATACCGATATCTTAGTTTCATCCCTCCGCTGCCAAAAGCCCTTCAGTAGCTGAATATTGCAACTTTAATAATCTCTCACTCACTCATTTGATTCAAAAATTTTCGGAAACATGATTATCTTTGATTGTAATGAATCGTGTTAAAATATTTTTTCTTGTCCTCATCACATGTTAATAAGGAACGAATGTTTCTCTCCGTACAAATATCCGAAGAAAAGTTTTATTGAAATTAGAGTGTCGCCCTCGTTTTTTATGATACGGAAAAATGAAAATTACTTTTCCTTTTCTAACTTACTTCTGATGTAATGTTATTGTTTACCAGATAATTATATTTCAACGTATTACATTTTTTTAGTAACTTGAGAATGAAAAGTTATTTACAGCTGTTTATGATATAGGGAAATATTTTGCTTTATAAATTACCCTTTTATATTGGATACAAAAATGTAGAAGAAAACTCTGGTATATTTTGTGCAGGCGCAGTAAAAAAATATTTTCTTTCTTCGTTCGTATCTCATAAAGGTACCTTAGTACTCCTGTATAATATTTCCCTGGTGTGCACACATCATTTTGTATTTTTGTGAATGTAAGTGTTTTGGTGGGAAATCATGTAAACTATGAGGTTTTTAAGTACTTTGAAAAAATGTGTCTCTCTATGTGTCTATGCGTGTGTCTCTTGCTGTCTCCCTCTGTCTTTTTGTGTGTCTCTCTATCTGTCTGTGTGTGTCTCTCTATTTGTCTGTATGTGTGTCTCTATCTGTCTGTGTGTGTATCTCTGTCTCTGTCTGTGTGTGCGTCTCTCTGTCTCTTTGTGTGTAACTTTGTCTCTGTCTCTTTCTCTGTTCTATTGCTATCTCCTTTTGTCTCTTTGTGTCTTTGTGTGTTTCTGACTCTTTCTCTCTCTCTCTCTCTATCTGTCTTTTGCTCTCCCTCTGTCTCCTTGTGTATGTCTGTGTCTCTTGCTCTCTCCCTCCCTGCCTGTCTGTCTGTCTCTCTTTCTCTCTCTCTCTCTCTCATCTCTCCCTATCGAACAGATTAAGTCAACAACTACAAATACACTTAGTGAAAATTCAGCATCAAGAAGTGACTGGAAAGTGAAGATATTTAATGAACAGAGAGAAGAAGCAACAAACAATTATTGATGTTTATTTTGAAATGATATTCATAACACAGAAGCAAGGACAATGTCAGCTCAATTGGTTGTAGGACTACTGAAGAGAGTGATACCTGAAGCAACACGTTTAAATACAGAGTCAATAAAAGTATACGAATGGCCTCTGGAGGAATGGTTCTACGTTGCCTGTCAGCCATTGGCCAAAGTTCGTCTTTTGAGTACGGTGGTGGCAGGACAAGTAAGCCACGACTAACAAAGTCCTTAACGTTATCTATTAGTGGGATACATAATCGTACATAATATACAAACAAACTACTGTTCATGTTTTGGACATTTGAATTATTTCTATCCGAAGGGTCTATTCCATTATTTATAAATTTTGAAAGAAGCACGATATTAATCCACTATATGAATCTAAAACGCCCTTATATGCAAAGAATTGGATTTTTTCTTTTCCCTTCTATTTGTGACAGCTCTATCCGCGCTCTTTAAACAAACAGTCATCTTGGGTAATTTCTGATCTTTAAAAATTATTTTATTATAAGGCTCCTCCTCGAAAAAGCAAACTTGAATATGTAAATTAGGACTATTATATATTCTCGGATTTCAGGTTAGAGAGAGAAATAGGATAGATTGCTAGCGGAGCAGTGCTAAATCAAACTGGATGTGAATCGCGGATATTTAATATTTGATAATTGAATATTTTAGGGTGACGAACTGTCACTGGAGATTGAATCTATAATCAATAGTGAAGAAGTAAGAGCTATGGAATTAAGTAAAGATATTAAACACACATTCAAGTCTTCTCATATCTCGCATACACCGTTAATTGTTCTCCTATTTATTAATTGGGTGCATCTATTATCATTGATCGATTGAATTTATAAGTGGTGGTTAATATTGTGAAACAATTAGATTGTTTTTGAAATAAGGATTTTCTTCCTTCCGATTCTCCCACACCTTTCGGCGCGCAGGCAAGATCTTTATAAATTAAGTAAATGTTGTAAATAAATTAAATGTTAATTGAATAGATGGCGCTGCCAGTTATCCGAAAGATGTATACTTTGTTTAGCATGTAAGATTATGTAATTTTCTTTGCACTGTGAATTTGTCTTCTGTGTTTTTTTATCCAATGGGCTGCAGATTGATATTTTTACCATAGCAGACCTGGTACATCCCAAGAGCTGGTATCACTCTTTAGTGCGGCGCCGTATAGGCGGATACCAATCGCCGCAGGTAATTTTGACGCCCAGTTTCCTCCACAGAGAAAGGCACCTGGGCTCTGACGATGCTAATTTTTACCAGGGTTTAATTTTGCCAAGAGCGCCTAAGCCAACAGACACTCTAGGGATCTTTTACAGGCCGCATAATCATACGACATGGCCGCTGTCGATTTTCTGCATCACGAAAATCCCCTGACTTGGGCCGGGGTCGAACCCGCAACCTTGATTGCAGAAGGCCTGCGACAAACCAACCATGCCAAAACCAAGATGCCTAAAAGAATGTATTGATATCAAAATATATAGAATATAAGCGTCTATCTTTCCCCTGGAATTAAGGATTGAGGAATTATAACAGTAAACATTGAAAATCCTATAGAATAAAAGAAAAACTTAAAATTCACTTAGAACTTCTTGGACTAAAAATAGAATCCCGCCTACACATCTTAATGGAAATGAAATTATTTTTTTTAAGTGTCGTTGTTCGTAAATGAGCAAAACTGCATGTACAGAATGAACATAAATCAATGCTCGTTACATTTAATTCGTTGAGTAATTAAATTCCCATTTTTCTTTACTTAAATTACATCTATCTCCAATAAACAAATCGAAACGAAATTCTCACTATTTACATAAAAAACAATAATAATTATTATATTAATTAAATAAATATGTAACGAATTCTAAAATACACTTATTTCTGCTCCTAAAAAAAGGGAAAAGGTTCGATATATAAAGCATGCTATCCGAAGGAAATTACGTAGAATCATTTATAATGTATTTACTTTTACAACTAGTCAAGACAGCAAAGAAAGTCAACTTTTTTCCCTTCTTTATGGAGAACAGGGATTTTTTCTTAGTTCATCCTTTTTCATCGAGAAAAGATTCCTGGATTTACTTAACTTCACTATATGCATTCCCCTGTTCAAATATGACAGAAAACTGGTATGATATTTACAAAGAAATGATAGAGTCCGTTACTGGAAATTAAATTATGTTAAATCAATTGTTCCAAGTGTGTTGAAGCAGATGAGATAGAGAGAAAGGGGGAAATATAATTATCTGCAAAAAATAAATTAGCGGATCAATAGTTTTTTTCTATGTCAACAATAAGTAATTAATTTCCTAAGGGGCAGCTGGTAAAATGACAGTTTGAGTTGGTAGAGCTCTCCTTCTAAAAGAAATTATATTAAGAAAAATTTTTTATTTGAGTGTATTCAAAACAAATACTTCTCTATAATGAATTGAATAAGGAGGGGTGAAGATTTTTTAAAAGAAAAAGCTATATAATCGAAGTTAAAAATAAAAATACTTCGTGATGACAACGATGATAATTATGAACATTTTTTTTTCCACCTGTGAAAAAAAGCAATGGAAATTTAATTAAAAATTACTTAAAACAATTGGAAAAGTTTCGGGGTTCATTTATTAAATCAATATCTAAGCCGAAATATCTGGGAAGTGAAGAAGCTCGTAGTTATTTAGTGAATTTAATTTTCATAAAAAAAATAAGTGGCTTCATTATAGAAATAAGTTACTTAGAAAAATTAGAATTACAAATTCGCATAAAGAAAGGACGAAATAAGGTTTGTATTCTGCATTATTCATAAGTATTACATAATATTTATGAGAAGCAATTGTGAATAATAAAAACATTAAATAATAGAAAGTTGTTGTTGTTTTCCTTTTTTTAAACGAGTAAATTATTAGATTTATTTTGTATATCCAATCTAATACGAATTAAAGTCAGATAAAAAACAAAACTTAAAGTATTAGTAAGGAATGTCGTAATTTTGTTTGATTAACTGTTTAAGAACATCATACCACTATCTCTAAACTTCCAGACCATGACAACGTGATAACTTTGAACTCCGACAAATTTAACGTATTTAACGTGTATCAGTCCCTCTCTACATATTAGAACTCGTATCTTTGTGACACTAACAGAAACAATGTCAGTGTCACTCACGGCTCATTGTAATTTTAAACCTTGGTCAAGAAATGAGAGATACGCATGAGCTGATTTTCCACATCATGTGATTTTACGAATTTCTGATACGCGATGCACGTTGAATCTGTCGAACTCAAATTGTGACGGATCTATACGCGGTTCTACTGATCCCTTCACGACTCTTTTAGGAAAATATTTATTTCAACCAACTTTCACCGAGTATAAGGAAGAATATTATATATGTAAATGAAGTATATTATATAAATTCTGGTCTTACGAGTTTGTGAGTTGACACATTGGAGTTGGCAAGTAAGAGCTAAGATAGAGTCTCCGCGTTAGCTGTTAGTTGTACATTGAAAGAGAGTGGCATTAGAGGTCTAGGAGTTGTCCAGGAAAAAGATTACAGAGTGTGGATCCAATGACATTGATCAAGCCGAGAGAGATCACCTGCAAGTTTCCAGTGTAGGGTCCGATGCATAAAAAGTGCAGGTATTGTGAGCTTGATTAAGTAGAAGTTAGCTTATTAGTGTGCGACGTAGTTATATTTGAGCGCATTTAAGCTGTCCCAGATTCAGTTGAGGGTCTGTAGTAGTATCCCCGTGTTATAGAATCTCACTTCCGCGCTCTACTGTTTAATCATCTACCTTAATTAGATTTGTTTTGTGTCTGATTGATATTTGGAATTAATAAATTGATTAGATTAAAATCATGTCTGTGGATCATTCAGTTTCTTCCACACATCTAGCCGGGTTTATAGGTAGACAAGGCGGTTCAGATGTAAGCAGGAACCGACCGCTATCACAAAATGTTCTCCAGTTTGCGTAGTGTGGAAGTTAGGAGAGAGGGTGTCAGCTCATAGGTGTAATCCTCGACACTTAACTGTGGTTCAAAATTACGAGGTCCATCACCAAATGCCCTCGAGTAGCTTGTGATGGTCGTTCTCTCAAGTCCATCGGTGTTTGGGAGTTAGAATAAAGATCAGCCACAATCAGAACAAATCTATTTTATTATTCTATCAATCAATTCAAATGACCCAAGGCATGAAATGCCCCTTTAATTAAGTTTAGGAGAAAAAGTGAGGTAGAAGATATATTTCATATTTAATTATAAATCAAATATCACTTACTCTTAGAACGTTTTGATAATATACGTCATGAATAATCGTAATTCCGTTCTCAGCTATTTGACTTGTAGTCGATATTAATCTAATCTAACTTATTGACTAAATCGTCACTTAACAATGTTTAATTATTCAAAAATTAGTCATCGAGTAATTCTCGACTGGCTCACAGCTACTTTCCGCTAATCGCTAACTCCTAACCACTAAATACTAACTCATCGTACTTAAAAGTTGCAATGCTTGTCGGTCCCTGTTTTCCTCTAATCCCCCTTGTCTACTCTCGGACCCGGCTAGAAGTGTGGGAAGAACTGAATAATCAGTCGACATGATTCACGCTAATCATTTTATTGTTACAAAATATCAAACAAGCACAATAATAATCCAATCAAGAACTATGATCAGTATGCAGAGCGCGAAGGTGAGACTCGTTAGTCTGGGGATAATATTACGGACCCTCAACTGATTCCACGATAATCTATACAAGCTCATTTTAAACTCCGGCGCGCTCTAATAAGTAACTCTTTATCTTCTATTGAAATAAGGATCATGATACCTGTACTCTTGTGAAGTCCTACTGTTGAGGCCTTGAACGGTAATCTTTAACTGGATTCGATCACTACCGAGTGATCCTCTCTTGGAATTCTACAATTGATACTTTTATAAACTCAGATTTGCACTTAATGAATTCACGATCCTCCACTCACCAACTAAATGTCAAAACTCGTGAATCCAGAATTTATATAATATACTTAATTTGCATAATCTTGTTTTCTTCCTTTAGTGAAAGTTGGTTGGTCAAAATATTTCCCCAGAAGAGTCCCCAAGGGGTTAGTCATAGACGGGTATAGATCCGTCACAAAGTTAATGCTTAAATATCATCTTTATTTACATAAAACGTGTCTTCTTCTTCGGGAGAAATTTTTCAGTAGAACAATATTTAAAAGAAATAGTTTTTCCCATGAGGATTAGTAGGAGAGTCGCGGATAGACCCGTTACAAGCTGAATAGTATGACGTTAATATTCAATCACTCAATCACTCAAAAATTTGAGTTCAACCCCAGTATATAAATTCTAGTAATACATATGAAAAATATTATTATTATTGAAGCATTGTTCATAAAATAAGAATGTTTTGAAATTATCTTCTTTTCTTTGCCAAAATATTACATTTAAATAATTTTTTCTTGTAATAGTACACTTAAACCAATTTTTTATGTATATTCTAACTCAACTAGCATTAAATATCAAAAAAAGGTGTAAATAACCCTTTTTTTCGAAATCCCGGCTTCTAACAGTCAATCACCTAAGATTTCAAATCTAAAGACATAAAATTTTAAACATAATATAAATATTTATTATTCAAAATAATTATATATGCAGGTGATAAATGATGTAAAAGGAAGGAGATAAATTATTTAATTTATATCAATACTCTGTCTTTGAAAAGTATAATTCTTAAAAAATAAATTGTGGTATACACTTCTTATTATTATTGCAACAATACAGGAAAATAACTGTACAATCAATCTTCCTCTAGAACCGAAATTCCCTTCTTTTTTTTTCTTTCTTTTGCCTCATAAACCCCTTGACAGGTTTTTCGGTTTGGAGTAGCCCTAACTTACCTAATAGTAAATTTTTGCAAATTTATCAACTTAAATGAGTTTTTGACAACAGGTATAGAGCTACTTCCACTAAGAGATTTAAATTTTTAACTGTGGTTTAAAACTGTAAGCCTTTAAAACTTAAGAAAACACATGTTAATTAATTAAATTTAAATTACTTAATACCTAAAATAACCGAGAAGCAAACAAGTACTTTAAGTGAAAGGGCTGAATCTGGGGATGTGTGTGCAATAACAAATTTTCAACATTTGACATCAATCTTGTCAGGTTTAACCCTAAATATCTCCTCGGTTAATAGTGTCTAGTCTTTTTTTTTTTTTTTTTTTTTTTTTTTTTTTTTTGTTGAAATTGGCAAGCTCACTGTAACTCCTTCTCAATCGGAAAACCAATTCAAAGCTTTTTTCAAGACATTCCATAATGTGGAATAGATAACAAGTATATCTTTTTAAAGCCAAAAATATTGACACCCGTTTCTAAACCTGCCTATTCCGATCAGTTCCTCTTGTAATATAACATTTTTTTTTTCAAATTGACTATATGAATTCATTGCTTACCGTGGTATTACCGATAGTCAAAACATTCTCTAACCTAGTTTCAAAATCTATAAAAAAGGGCATTTAAATGTTAAAAGCAGGTCATGACGGTTCTATCCGCGACTATATTAACACCTTGGTGACTCATCTGGGAAAAAATAATTCAATTCAAATAACTTTCGCTGACCAAGAAAGCGTGATTATGTAAATGAGGTATATTATATAAATTCTGTTTTCGCGGGTTTGTAAGTTGGCACGTTGGAGTTGGCAAGTAGGAGTTAGCAAGAGTTTGTGCGAGTTAGTTGTTAGTTGAAGATTGAAAGAGAGTGGAATTATTAGGTCTTGGAGTTGTCCAGGAAAACGGATTACACCAGTGGATCCAACGACATTGATCAATCCTGCTAAAGATCACCTGCAAGATAAGTACAGAATACGGTACTGCATAAAAAGTACAGTGAGCTTGATTAATTAGAAGTTAGCTTAATAGTGTGCGACGTAGTTTATATTTGAGCGTATTTAAGCTTTTATACATTCAGTTGAGGGTCCATAGTAGTATCTCCGTGTTATAGAATCTTACCTCCAACGCTCTACTATTTGATCGCCTATCTTAATTAGATTGTTATTGTGTCTGATTGATATTCTGGTAACAATAAATTACTCAGATTGAAATCATGTCTGTTGATCATTCAGTTTCTCCCACACACCTAGCCGGGTTTGCGGGTAGACAAGGGGTTTCAGAGTCAAGCAGGAACCGACAGGTATCACAAGGTTAAAACGTCTTTTTTTCTTGGTAGATTATCTGTGAGAATTGAGAAACTGGAAAATTTGTGACGTCCGTTATTATACGCCTTTTGCCTAATTCTGGCACAGAAAGGCTGAAATGTGGTCTTTGTTTTAAATAAAATTTATGCTGTCGCCTTGTAACTGCAAATTAACCTCATTCAATTTAGTAAATAAATCTGTTAAGTAGGTAAGTCTGGTTTCCACTTGTGATTCAATTTACTTTTAAATTAGTCACGATCTGGTTTAATTAGAGTCACTATCGTAGACCCCCATTTATACCTCATGGACCCCCAAATTATTTTTCGCTGGATTGGACCCTTGCAGATCGTCATAGACCCATAGGGTCAATTTAGACCACTTTGGGAATCATTGCTCTAGAACATTGAATTTTAATTTTAAAGCATATATGTAAGAACTTATAAATTGTTTGGGACAAAAGGCAATGTTCAAAAGAAGCAATTGAACGGGAGATATCTGCTTATTATAAAACTATTAAAATTAGGGATCTCAGGGGTGTTCAATTTTGTCTCGAAGGGGGAAATATAAACAATTTTCAAACAGGTGCACTTCTTTTAAATTAAATTAAATAATTCGAATCTTGTACACGTCATTTACAAAGGATTATAGTTTCAAAAAAGTACAGAATGTTTGAAATATATTCATTATTTAAAAGTTAAAAGCATATGCAAATAAGAAATAATTTTGTAATAAATATTAAGTAATTTTTGCGTTGCGCACGCTATTTCTAAAATAGTATCCTTTGATGCATAAAACTTTATAGAATTATAAAATGTATCATACTCTTTAAACCTAATAAATAAAGAATAATATATGTTTTGTATTTCAAAATATTTAAAAATTATGAAACTTGAAAAAAAAATTTAAATATAATTTTATTTTTTTAAAAATATAAATTATTATTCTATTTATTTAAAATTACTACGGTGTAATAAGGATACATTTAATTTATAAATCAACTTATTGCTAGTAAATAGCTACTACTTTTGAAAATAGCATGCGCAACGTAAAACTTAATATTTTCTTATAGAAATATTTCTTATTTTCGTATGCTTATAATTTTTTAAAATTATGGTTATATTTTAAACATTTTACACTTTTCTGAAGCCCCATTCCTGTATAATAATGTGTAAAAGATTCGAATTATTTAATTTTAATTTCAAAGAGTTATATGTATTTGAATACTGTTTATATTTTCAGCCCTCTAGAAAAGGTTAACACCCCTGAGACTCTTAGTAAAACTTAAATTTTAATTTGATAAATGGTATACTGC
>BMAO01019950.1:0-85041 GCA_019973975.1 Trichonephila clavata | reverse complement strand
AATACTTCTATTCCAAGCATATTTAAGAATATTTATTTATAAAGGATAACTTTCGGAAAATGGCATCATAGATGCAAGAACAATTCTCGATTGCTATGATAATTCTGAAGCACAGTACAAAGAAAAAATTTACAAGTGGCAAGTAATGAACAGTTTCAATTAATGTCGGTAACGGATGACGGTCCACGGTTAATTACTGAAATCTTTACGTAAAATGGATCCCATTATTCCTTGAATGCATACGTAAGCTATGGAAATAATTCTCCATTTCCAGTTATATTGCCAAATAATTGCAATTCACAGAAGATAATCTACATAGATTTTCTTTTATTCTAAGATAAATTCGGAATACATATATTATCTGGATAGTAGAGAAGTTAAATGTTGTTTAACTGCACAATTTATTTCAAAAATTTCATGTACATTTTAGGTATTTCATAATATTGATACAGCAATTAACAGATAAAAAAATTGAACTGAGTTAAATAAATCATGGCATTAAGCAAAATGTTCTCTGAAAAAGCTTCAGGCTATGTGGAATGATACATACTTAAAGTAAGACAAAAAAATAATAGACGTTTTCAATATCCTAGCAGATATGGCCAAGAAAATCCAAGTTCAGTATTTCAAATCATAATGAATTATTCTACAATCAAATAATAATTTAAATCTCATATGCCAAACAGTTTATGATAAATAACCATCCATTAATACAATAAGTAACCTTCAATATAAAGACGCAACTGACTGAAATAACTCCTAGAAGAGTTAAAAAATCTATTATAGATCCCTTTGTAATAAGTAATACAGATTTAAGTTGAAAATAAATGTTGTAATATTTTTACTAGCTTGTATGAATTAAAGTGATATTAAAAAAAACATGTCATCAAATCAAATTAAAGTAAAAAATGAATGATAATTATTGGTAGTCGAAGGCTAAAAAAAATCAAATTTGGAACAGAAGGTGTCTTCCAGAATTATATCGTGTTTTAGAACATTGCGAGAAAAGAGTATATATTTTTCCGATTCGTATTATACTGGAACGATTATATAATATGTTAATAAATAATGTAAATGTTATCAAATTAAGGATTCGCAACTCTTATGATTCATCAAGATAAGATCCGTTAAGAGTTTTAATAATTTTTTTCTAGTAACCGCATTTCTTCGTATTAACCTCTTGATTTTTTTCAAGTAAAAATTGAATTTAATAACCTTTGCCATTATCACTTAATATGCTGCTTTGAATGAATGTATTTTTAATTTCCATTATTTTCCCCCAGAAAAGATCATTAATTTCTGAAAGTATGTTTTAAAAAGTTAAGATTTAAAAAACTACCCATCGCAAGTTTAGTGCGAAGGTTGCTCAATTTATCCATGAATAGCTTTCAAATAATTGTTACTGTATTTGCAAGGTGAAATACTTGATGTCTGAAATTACCACGTATCCATTAGTAAAAACCTGAATTTTAACTATTTGTAAACCCTTAGCAAAATCCCTCTTTCGTTCTGGCTATTTTGAAATGTGATATTTCTTTGGAGTCTACGCGCAGATAGATATCATTTATAGAATAGTACTTATTTACAAATTTCTTTTTCTTCTTCATAGAGGTACAACTGAGAAAAAATTGCTGGCATTTCTTTAAATGGATGTCTTTAGTATCTATTTATTTCATATGCAAGCAGTTTACTATAATGACCAATGGTTATGCTTTAAATCCAATGCATCCATTAAAAAAAACAACAATAATATAGAAACCTTGCCATGCTTAGTCCTTCGGAGAAAAATAGAAGTAGAAGATAGTCAAGAACCCTTTTTAATATGAATGTTCAATTTTAATTTTAAAAAGTGTGACGATTTTATGTGCAATATTATAACAATAAGAATAGAACCTTAATTGTATCACTGCCAGCAAGAAAATTTGTTAATATGTATTGCTAATTAAAACTATGAAATAAAATTATTATTAGTTGCAAACAAGTATAATTTATATTAAAATACATTAATAATAATTGTACACACAGAGATATATCTATAACTTTAAATATGATATACAATGGAAAAGGGCATCTGTATCTTTGCATGTTTCAATCATTGTGGAAGTATCACGCATTGCAGTAGTAGTAGATAGTATCTTAGTTATCTATCAGAGTTTTATATATAACTTACGATTCATGCCCACTCCATGCTTTTGAATCAAAGCAGTTAGCAATAAAATACATTTAAAAGTTTTGTTTTAAAGTGAAACTTTTGAAACTGTCGATATATTCTTCAAAGGTCTGTGTTATTTTTTTAACACACAATACTGAATTTTACAAAATAATATAAAAATTTAGATTAAATTCAATAAAATTACATCCAAAACTGTAGTTTGGAGTAACACATGAATAAGAAAGCAAGGTAGCAGTTCTAAAGTAGTCACTAAATTCAAATATGGAGGCATCAGTAATTCCTCAGTTAGACTTTCATAATAATAATGGTTTTCTAAGGGTTATTAGTTTTCTTTTAATACAATGTCCTATGAGTGGCATTTACCTAATTTTACTAGTAAGAAATCCAATGTATTTTTAAATGCATATTTCTTCAACTTTATTTTCGGGATTAATTTTTCTGCTTCGTTCCACAATGTGTATAAAAGTATACAATTTATTTTCTGGCTACTACGCTTTAATTAACTTTTAAGTGCTATTTTGTGTCTCTGTAGCGTAAGTTCCATTTCATTCAGTTGATTTTTTTTCATTTAACTGGGTTTTGTGTGGAACTACGGCTCAATCTGAAAAATTAATTTTGACCAATATTCTTTTAATTTTAATCACATTTTACTTTTTCAAAAATTTATTTTATTCTTATATTTTACTCTTATTCATTATATCTTAGTATATTAGTATATTGTATAAATATCAATCGTAAATTTTAAATTCCTAGCGTTTAATTTTAGTTTTTTTCTATATTGTTTACTGGTAAGCTTAATTCTGAATCCTTCTAAGATTTATATTTTATCCATTTGTTTTCGAGTGTGAAGAAATAGTTAAAAAATTTAATTTTAGCCAACATGAAAGGAAAAGCATACTAATTACGTGTGATAAATGTTTTAAACATTTTTATTCACAACACCATATTTTAATCAAATGTATTAACTCAAAATTAGCAATAAAAATTTAATTCGATCGAATATAGCTAATTAACTTTCTTTCAGTTTTTTAATTACACTTCAATTATTAGATTCTTTTTTGATATCTGTGTGTGTGTGTGTGTGTGTATGTGTGTGTGTGTGTGTGAATCTATTTAAATATTCTTTATTTTTAATAAACTATTATTAAACCATAAATTTAAAATTTTCAGAAAAAGCAGCATGGAAAAAAGTAAACTAATCAAAATCATGGTTTAAGTCAAAAATAATAGATGTTCTCAAGAGTTTTTAATTAATTAAAAAATTCTGATCTGCCCCTTTGAAGGATGTGTTTTATCTCAGAAATAGTAAGAAAATTTTTTATTAGATTATTCTAATTTCTTATTTCGAAAAAACGTATAGGTAATGTATAATTAAAACGAAAATGAAAAATTAATTTTTTAAAAACACTTTCTGGCTTAAAAATTAATTAAACTTCCCTTTTTTTATGAATTTTATGCATGTAAAATTCAGGAGAAACTGAAAGTCTTAATTTATTTCCCTTTTTTCGAAGAATTTTCATAAAATAATATTACTAAATTAATACTCTCCATCAAAAAACACTAATTCCCCACAGTTTCAGAAACAATTTCTTTGGTTGTAGATATTCTTTATTTTTAAATATGAATACTTTAACTTTGAGGAAAAATAATTCTATTAATGAATATATAATTATTTATTTTATTTAAACAAAATTCACCATTTGAAAAGGATTTTTTAAACATTTTTAAACCAAGTCAATGCTGTTTCGAATGTAAGTTCTATCACTTTTTTTTAAATAGAAGGGAGCAGTCCACGTGAAAGAAACCACCTCAAGAATCCACATCTATTGATGGTGTCATGAAGGAAGTAGGGTCAGTATTAGAAGAAAGATGTTTGCGTAGAGCGGCGAAGAAGAGAAAGCAGCAGACTATTGCTTTGCCTAGGCAGTGCTCCTCAAACTTTTTATATTTGCGACCCAATATTCAATCATAATTTTCACCCCCCCCCTCCATATAATAACAAAATGTATTGAATTCAATAATACTATACTTTGATGATAAAGCTACAGAACCACTTTAAACTGCCATCGGCTAAAATAAACGTCTCGTTCAAGTAAAGCCTTCATTGCCCCTGGGCGTATATATACATTTTTCCGAAGTACGATCTTTTCTGTGTTGTGCTATCAAAAAAATTATTCCGAAAGCTTTGTAATGCAATGAAAGGACGTTGACAGTGTCTGCAAAGGATTTACTTACTTCAGAGAATTTGCTTATTATTAATTTTCTCCCCCTCCCTCAATACATCCCATACGAACATCTACGTGGAAAACATGGCATTGGGGGGCGAATCGCGTAACTTTCAATCGGCAGTTAAGGAATTAATTATAAAGCGTACAAATTATCAAGATAAGTGTTAATTTTTGCACAAAATTTAATGTATGACAAGCCATGGTAATATATGACCCCCTGATAATTATTAAATTTGTTCTTAGTATTGTTAAACTAATTATAAAATACATTTTGTACATTACTGATACATTAATAAGTGTATTATATCTGAGTGTAAATATGTATTTTGTTTTTTTATTATGTCAGAAGGTATTTTGTTTACTTTGGGTAAATTAATAATTTTTTAAACAATCTTTTGCTTTCCATTTTTTTAATTTGTTTGTGCCCCCCACGTAGAGTTATCACCCTTCCTGGGGAAGCGCTCCCACAGTTTGAGAAACGCTGGCCTAATGTTATTCCAGCTCAAATCACAATAGCACATATAAGTGTTCTGACACTATGTTAAAATGTGGAGTGCATCATTTTATCCAATATGAATGGACATGGATGTTTGGTCATCCGTGAAAGTTTGCAGACCATATATGGTGAGTAGGTAATGTTTCTACGAATGGTTGGTCGCTGGTGTTACATGTTCAATAAAAGGATGAAGATGTGTCATAGTACTGTTAAGTTGCGGCGCTGTTGTGGTCGCAGTTAAGGCAGGATCAATCCAGTGAAAGGCTGCGTTGGACAACATAGGGATGCTCATAATAAGCTCATATAAGCATTGATATGTTACAGCAAGGGAGAGAGAGAGAAAAAAAATCATTTGGGGCGTCGTAGAGTACAGAAGTCTGTAGAAATGTATCCTTAGCGTCTTTGGAGCTTCTTAGCGTATTAAGAGTATCTGGGTTTCCCTTCTGGTGTCCATTTAATGCTGAAATACGTGACGCCTACAAACGCGACACGTGGGGCAGAATCATTTCTGTTTGGACGTAGCCGGAATTCCTATTAGGCTATTGGCCCTAATCCCATCACATGGTGTACTTTGAAGCCGGAGATTGGCGTGAGGTCAGCACTGGTCACCTCCTTGTCAACTGGATAAAGGAATTTCAAAGATGGACTTGCCTTACAACATGGGTGTCTAAGCCATGACCCCTTGTGGGCCACATTGCAAAAATAATTTTTTTTTTCTGGGCCGCACATACACTATTTTTTTAAGCAAATTGAAATAAAAATTAACTCTATGTAGTTTTATTAAAATAAATTAACTTAATTTTATTATAATTTTCTTAAATTTGAATTAGACATTAATAGGTACACATTTATTTTAAATTTGTAAAAGTTTCGTTTCATTTAGTTTTGATTTCATTAAGATGGAAAAAAAAATCAAGTTAATGAGATGAATAAGTTTGTGTTGAACAAGAAAATCGATATCGGTCTCAATAGACGAAGTTACAATTCTTAATGCATTTCCAATATGTTTGTCAGTGATCTTTGTCCTATTTTTGTTTTTTGTATGCTTCATTCTTGGAAATTAACTGTTCCCAAATATAAGTACTGCCAATGAGTGTGAAAATTAGGATATTTTTCGCGGTACAGATAATCTTCACAAAACTCCAATGTATAAACATTCCCAAATTTTTCTTTCAGTTCAATGTCATTTTGTAGTTCCATGCATTCCATTATAAGGTTTGAGGTTAATTTATTTATTTCTAGAGAAAACGGGGTTGAAAATATATTGAAATAATCTTCGTTTTTTCAAAAATCTGGAAATGTTCTTTAAAACTCTTCAATTAAATTGAAAATTAATGCAGCACATTTTGTGCATGCATTTATTTTTTTAAAATAAAAATGTGTAAATTGAAATATGTTTATAATTTGCGTTTGGGCCACATTTTAAAAGCTTGTGGGCCGCACTTAGGACAAGCATGTCTTAGAGCATATTGGCGATGTGTCCGGTATCGGATATTTTTTCACGCGAGACTCCATGACCGTTGAGACGTCATTAGTTCCCTAACAGTAAGTGGGTCCTTTGTTGGAGAATGCCGCAAGTCAGTGTGAGAGTACCTCCATGCCCACAAATGATTACAACATTCCAGGCGGCGACACAATTCCTTACATCGCTGGGCACAAAGTTTTACCAGAGTAGTTTCTGAAAACTGATCGCACGTTGGGACAAATATCTCAATAGCTATGGAGCTCTGTCAAAAACTAGATCAAAGGGCGCAGTTTGATGTCATGGTATAATTTTTCTTGTAATAAAGTTTCAACGTTAAGAACAATTACGAAACTAACTGTCGGAACGCAGCACAAAAACATAAACAATAAAAACTATTTTCCTACACATTTTGAATATTTTTATTTATGAGTTCTTTTTTTTTTGTTGTTGAGAATTTCACAATACCTGCAGTCTTGATAGTGACATCATTTAATATTGCATTCGAATAATACAAGGGGTGATCAAATGAAAAGGTACGAAACGACATAAAAATGAAACAGTTAAATATTTGCATATTCCGCCAAGGGAGAATGTAGCAAGACATCTCGGGATGCCATTGGAGACTCTGACTGGGATCGGATCATGCGTGGGTGCCCGCATGCGCAGGAGAGAGCAAAGGCTCTTATAAAAAGCGGCGTCCAAATGATGCGAGCACAGAATTACTCGAGCACAGAAAAAGCATTAACTCCGATGTGTTCTGTGAGACACTCCGACGCCTACGCAGGTCCATCAAGAACAAAAGACCGGGGCTGCTCACGGAGGGTGTGGTTCTGCTCCATGATAACGCGCGTCCACACGTCTCCAGAGTCACACAAATGGAACTGGACAAGTTCCAATGGGAGACGTTGGACCATCCGTCCTACAGTCCGGACATGTCACCCTGCGATTTCCATGTGTTTGGTCCACTGAAGAAACACCTGAAAGGAAAGCGCTTCAACTCGGACGACGTACTCAAGGACACTGTGAAGGACTGGGTCTCGTCACAGCCACAGGAATTCTGGGAACAAGGAATCCTGCGGCTTGTTCATCAGTGGGATCGTTGTGCTCAGGCCTATGGTGTATATTTTGAATAAAGTCTATATTTGTACCCACCGTGTCGTTTCGTACCTTTTCATTTGATCACCCCTTGTATATTTAATGACATAAAAATCGATGGGGATAGATAACGTATTTACTGAACTACTTGTTTTTAAAAAAGACTTTTTGTGTATAGAACAGATGTTAATTGAATTCTGTAACGCAAATAAGTTAAACACTATGCCGTAGTACAATGATTTTTCTTTAACATCATTCATAACTGTTAATAAAGCAGCATTCTTTACTTCTGTAAAATAGCCTAATTTCAAAATAATTAACTTACTGTGAACTTCACATTTTATAAAAAAATTTATTCCTGTTTCTCTTCTTAAAAGTAACTTGTTATAGCTTTCTCAATTCTTAATTAACTTATGTCAACTTTTCCTCTTATAAAAATGTATCTTTTCATAATTAAGAATACTATTTTGATTGACACTTCTTGCAAAAAGAGGTAAAGAATAAAACATTTCAATTTGCTTGGCTTCGAAAGAGAACAATAAATACAGTAGAAGTCAAGTAAAATGTAATTGAATGCGTATATTTTTAAAAAGACTTCTGAATAGAAGAATATTTTTGACATTTGAAACAAATAGTTTCAAAATGCTGCAGAGTTTGGTATTTGAATCTTTATTATTTAATTACTTCTTTAAATAGCTTGATTGTAAACTCAATCATTTTCGAGGATATCATTTCAATTATATGTGTATTTAAGCTAAATGCGGTTTTCAAAAATGCTCTTATACAGTCTTGAAACATTTTTGTAACACAAATACTACAATTCTTAGATACGCTAATTATTATCTTCTCTAACGAATTTATGTGTGTAAATTTTAATATATGTCCCTGAAATTTAACAAACAAAGGAATTATGAATGAAGCTTAATTAGTAAAATATCTAATTAAGCAAAAGTAATGAACTGGAAATTTTTCTTAACCTTTCCTAACAGGCATTTATATCATTGATTTTTTTTCAAGTTATTAAAATTCTGAAATCTAAAAGTAATTAAAATATTCGGAGTACTGAGAAGTAATATCGCTTTGGCGTATGCCGATGCTCATTAGTCATTTATCAGCTCTTTGTGCAATTCCAAATCCTGCCAAAGATATTTTACGGTTAGAGTGACTTGTTTATGCATAAAAATTAAATGTTATTTGTTTATTTATTTATTTGAAATTTATGGTGAAATAGATATCAAATGCCTAACACATAACATATTCGGCACTGTATGCTTTCTGAATTTCACAAGGATAGTAACGCATCGGTTCCAACCAAAAACTTTTGCATTGTTCATTTAAAAGCATTAGAGGTTCATAAATGTCAAAGGTGGCTTTTTATGGGGGTATTCTAGTTTAAAATTTGAAAAAATCGATTTTTTTTCGTATTTTCAAAGCTATAACATATAAGAATAATTGGTACGAATCCAACAATAGACGATAGGGTTTCTATGTATTCCTGCAATAGTTTCCCTCGTAAGATAATTCTCGCACACTTTATATATATATATATATAAATTTTAAAATACAATAACCTAAAATCTGAATTCATTAATATGGACTTCGGCACCTAAATATATAAATGCCAGAAAAAATACGAATGACATTGCAGCTTTGCAGTTTGCATTTTTAATGAAGGCTTCCTTCCTTTATTTAAAAATGTTCATCTTTATGGGAATAAAAATTGGTCAAGTATCTCTTGCATTCGCCGTTAAACGTAACAACATCCGAATTGACCGCTCGGAAATACTGGCTTCTGACGCTTCAAAGGAGACTAGAACTCCTCGTTTGGAAAAAGGAACTTCAGAAAATGCGTTTTTGAAGTAGAGTAAGGCCTAATGTATTGAGAAGGAATCTCAGATTGAAACAATTTAAGTATATAGTACCTGTTGCACTCTTGAAATCTACAGATCTGAAGTAATCCCAAAACAGTGACGTCCTTTTGCATATTTTATTTCTAATAATAATGATGATTAAAAACTTTTATGGCTTGCTGTGAGTGGCAAAAGTTTTGTTTTATGTACAAAAGAATAATAAAGGAACACAGTGTGTAAATAGCGCTGTTGTTTTAAACGTATATTTACTTTCTGTTTTTTTAATTTTGATTTATTCAAAATTGCTATTGTATGGTTTAGCCTGTGCGTATCTTGAATCGAAACTTTAAACGCATTGCTCTTGATACTACTTTTTTCGAGGTTTTTGACAATGTATCTCAAGTTCTACTGAACTAATTTACTTGAAATCTGATGTGAGCTATACTCTATGACACTAACTAAAACTATACTAAAAAAGTTCAATATTTTCCATTTTCAAAAAATTCTGAAAAGTCAAAGAGAAAAAAACTGATTAAGAAAAATTTCGTTTATTTCAGACAGCCGGGATTTTTTCCCCACAACTTCAAAGATTGGACGATAGTAGAATTTTTTTCGATGAATTTTTTCAGGAGGACTACATTCATGATAGGAGGGTTACAATCATGATAAGCAGGACATGCCATTTTTTGAGAATCTTCGCTTCATCAGCCTGTAACTTTTTAAATTTTTCACTCGATTATTTTTTGTGTTCTTCAACATTAATAAATATGTAGCAAAATATAGGCTAATAAATATAATTATTTGGTTTTTTTACTGCGCCTGATTAAAATGCCTAAAATTCATGCCCCTAGACTCAAGTTAAAATTGGATTAGTTTTGACCTTACCGACTCGTACTGATCAGGAAGACCAACATCTTTAGACAATGACATGTTAAGGTTGGAAAAGGAACTAAATCCATGTCAGACAATCAAGGAACTCTCAAACTCTCTTGGTTGACATTTGCAGCAGATTGATAACATAAACAGTGTAAGTGTTTAGGTCTTTCATAATCTATCCAAAGGAAACAAAGCTAACTGATCCACCACGCGCCACTTATTGCTCCAGGTGCACATTACAAAAGCGTTTTTTAGAGATTGATCAATGGCAGGGACATTTTAAGACTTGAAGAGGCCCTGGTACCCTACCTAAAAGTAGACCATTGACGGTTACACGAATGTAGGCAACACCTATAACTCTTACATGTAGATGGTACATAACATACATTGTCAAATGGTCATGCAAACAGTATCTCGAAAAATACAAATGACCATGACTTACAATCGCACAAATCGGCATGACCGACTTCCACTGTTTGATTTAATGAGTAATGATGGTGATTGGTGTTAGACCTAGGTCTAAACATGGACGGTGGTCATTACGTAATAATACAATATTGCCACTGTTGCCAGTTGATATATAATCGAAATTCCCTTTTTTCCAGGGGGAAAAAAACGGGAAATAACATTTGACCCTTAAAACTCTTGGAATCATGATCTTATTAAGGTTCAATCGAGAATGAGACAAGGCTGAGGCCCTGGGAACGGCCTCAGTTGGACTTACTTGATAACTGGAGAGGAAAAATGGATCCTCTATGATAATCCGAAAAGTAAAAGGCAGTGGCTCTCTCTCAATGGTGTGTTTGGTGGTTTATTCGTTGAGTCCTTCAATTTGAAGAGATGAAACCTGTGGGCAAACTGTAAATGCAGACCATCCGTGTGAACAATTGGATCGAGTAAATCAATCTTTAATTTAAAAATGTCCAGATATTGTCAACAGAAAAGGTGTTATTCTTCAACACGATAATGCAAAACTGCACTGCTCCAGACAAACCCTGGGAAAAAATTAATGAATTGGGAAGGGTGATTGCTTGCGTCATCCGCTATACTCACTCCGTATTATTCCATCGGATTTTTATTAATTTTTCTCCGCAACAATTTCTAAGTGTAAACAACTTGAAAATCCGGCTCATGCCCAAAATATGATCTCCAGATTTTTTTCTCAAAACCCAATTGATCTTTATCCATACGACATTGAAAATTTGCACACTAGATAGAAAAAGGTAACTGATATCGTGTTGATTAACATATTTGATTTAAGTTAAAAGCTTTGTAAAAATTCATGTGTTTGAATTTAATGTAGAAAAATGACATTATACTTTCATGTTCCTCTTATATTTTCCCCCACCAATATCCTATATATAAAGAGGTTTTATACAAAAATTAATATATTTCGTAGAATTTTTTTTAATAAGAAAATGACATGAGAATCATTAAAAACATGCTAAAATTTAAAATTGTAGAATCATGTATTGCTTTTACAAATAGTACAGAAAAGAAAAAAAATTTTAATGAGCGAACTATGTATTTGTACTATACTGTTCGAATTAATTGGGACAAACATATTTTTCTTGTGTGGTATGTGATTACCAGTGATGTCCCGAACCTCCACAAATCATTTATATTACCTAGTATGATGGTTTGACTTTGACTAAAATTTACTCGTTTGTCTGGTTTTAGTGAATCAGCAACTCAGTTGTTATCATTTCAATACGGCAGCTGGTGGTTATAATTTTGCATTCCGTGTAATACGTATTATTTTTACTTTTTCAGAGATGGATATTTCTCCGAGGAATCGTTCAACAATAATCCTTCTTAACCTTTTATCTGCCGCATTGTGATTTACAGTGCAGTTTTTTTTCATGCAATATTTTTTTTTGAATCACTGCATTCAAAATTATAGGATATACATAAACAAAATGCTCAACTTCGGGAAATTTAATCCGGTTGAGCTAACTAATTAATTAAATATATTCAACCGCGAAATTAACTAAATACACTGTCCACTTAAAATAAGTATTTAAATCGTGTTCTAATGTCTTCATTAACATGCAGAAAAAATAAGGCGCTTATCTTTTGACATTAACAATTTTTTCGAAACCAAAATGACAATCTTCGCAATCCAATCAAAATGTCAGCTGAAAACGTAAGTTCTGCTATAAAACTATTCGCCTTCTCCACTAAAGTACTCATCATAGAACCCGTGATGCCATATATCTTGAAAAAGTGGATTTAAAAGTATATTCTTGCTAAGTATTGCCAGAGTAATCGTAAAAATGGTTATTCTACGTAATTTTAAAGTGAGTGGTACTTATAAGTACCTTCGAAAAGGGTTAACCAGCACACTTTTATGACTGTGAGAGTTATAGCTACAGCATTTGGTGTGGGCACACACAAATCAAGTGTTTCAAGTATTTTAAGAATATTTCAAGGTTCCGGAACATCCTTTCTAAAAAGAAAAGGAAAATGTGGGTGAAAACAGAAAACTACTTTAAGAACCGATAAAGTTCTGATAAAAATTTGCAAAATAAATCCGGGGAAGACAAGCATATAGACCTTTGAAAGGATTTATTAGAGTATAGTGTTACAGTGAATACATATCAAATCTTCACAATGCCTCTTGAAGTTAAACATAAGGCAAGCCGCTCGCAGGTAAAATTATTTTTAACTCCGAAAATGGGCCAAATAATACCGTTAGTGGTCTATTAACGACTGGAAAAAGATAATTTTGAAAGAGAAAACACATTCATTTACGTAGATATACAAATTGAGTGCAGTTATACAAAGTGAAGATGAATATCTGTTACCAGATCATATCCAACAGACTGTAAAACCCTTCTGAAGAGATGTTTTGGGTTTTTACACGTCAAATGACACTGGAAATTTAGTTTCTCTTAAAGGCATGACAAAATCCGTCAAATACATAGAAATATTTTGTATTAGGATTGATCAATTCATGATACATTTGACGGAACACTTCAACAAGACTTTACTCTTTGTCACAATTCGATATTAGTCCAGATTTGTATGCATAAAAATAAAATACAAGCCCTTGTTTGGACTTCTAATTCACCAGAACTAAATCCTATTGAGAACTTGGCGAATTCTCAAGAATCTTTTAGCTTAGATGAATTACTCGACAGCAGAACAGATGATAAACAAGTCTAGTTCATCGATGATAAAGTCAAGAGCATGCGTGCAACATTGGAGGGGGGAGCTAATGCCAAAACTTGTTAAATAGGTCATTTCTGCTAGAAGGTGACGTACACTTCATACTAATATAGAAATTTTTTTCAGTTTACTGAAGATATGTAGTGATTAAAAGCTAAGGTTGTTAAAAAAATACTTTTTTTCTCGTTTATCCCCATTAATTTGAGCATTATCCCAGTATATATATTTTATGTACATTTTGCATTTTTTAGAATTACAGTTAGCTTTATAGTTAAAAAATATAAAATATTTAATTTCATTGGAAAAAAAACTGAATTATGTCATTACTTTTTAATAAAATATAATATATTCAGGTTACTTTTTATTAAACTATCCTACATTCATTTTTTGAGGAAATAATATTTGTTCATCTCTTCGTCTCACAAAATAATAAATTATCTTCCTTAATCGATGCCTCACAAAATAAATAATCCTCGTTTAAATTTACCTCGCAATGGTTTCAGTCAGTAAAACTCTAAAGGAAAAATAGTAAAAGGCACAGCAAAATTTCCATTTACAGGTACTTTGACATTATCTCTTCTTTTCTATAGAAAACAATTAAAGTGATGAAAGAGTTTTATCTATAAGCAATCTATGGCTTAAATCACTATCTCATTAGACTTTATCTTTTTATGCATATTCATTGACCGATCAATATGAAAATATAATCTTGTAAATTAATATTAACGCACACAATGCCGTTCTATATACAGACATAATGGTTAAGCATTTTCAAATTTAAAATGAAAATTTATTAATGATGAAAGATATCTGACGGTATAAACATAAAAAAGATAATATTTTTCCAATGAGGAAAGATAATTTTTCCCCTGATAGCCAGAACATGTATATTTAAGAGGTATTACAGATAATCAGTCATTTCTGAATCAATCAGCTTTTGCCACAGGTAATTAAAATTCTTTCAGTCGATTCTATTAAGGGGGACGATAAGTTGACGAGATAAAAATTAAAGGAATGTGGGCACATTTTAATTGAACATTTCTTAAGTCGCGGTGGCAATTAATTACATCAAAGACTATGTGACATGCTTTTAGTTAATTACCCATTCATTGGTTAAATATTTCTTTTTTTGTAATACTTTTCTTTCTTCATTCTTAATTGTCACTTAAGGTACTTTATTCCTACTTTTCGTAAATCTGAGTGTCAGCTTGATAAAAAAGAAGAAATTATTCCCTGATTAACTTCCATTTTAAATTTGCCAGAATAATTGCTTAGCGAATCCTATACAATATTTTTTCCAGTTAGGCTAATGGAAGTTGAGTCCTTTAAATACCCTGTTGAACATTTAATTTTAATTTCTAATGAAAATATTAACAAGTATTCAGATGACTCATACAAATAATGTTGCATTATTACGTGAACATCCATTTAATTTAACTGTAACATTTTATCAGATTTTTGAGACCATCTGATTTTTAATTTAATGATGTTATACGATTCATATCTGAAATTATGTATCAACCTTTTACAGGCCCACACTTTTATGCTATAATATCTATGCTAATATCCACACTATGCTATTAATTTAACAGCTTTTTTTAGTTTTGAAGAAATGTTAATAATTGATAATTTTAGTATCACAAAATTCAATTCTGTTCATCGTAAACCATCTATCGCAATAACATTTATATTTATATATAAAATTAATCTTTCTGAGCTTCAATATAAATATAGAGTGTTTTAAATAAACTTGCTTATGAATGAGTGTGTTTGTGTGTGGTGAAGAGTGTAAAAGACGTAATTAGTTCCGTAATTTTTAATTTTAAATGTATTTTAATACTGTAGGTAATGTTTTTAAGACAAATAATTATGTGTTATCAGTGAAAAAACTAGAGTGCTGTAATAATTTAACGCGTTTTTTTCTCTTAAAGTAATACGCCTTTAAATAAAATCAGTAATTAAAATGAAACATTATTACATTCTCTGGTGTTAACCTTATGCTGTGCTAAATTTATTTAAGATATACGAACACGTTGAAGTGAATAATTCCCATCTTCAGTTTGTTTTTATTTTATTGAGTTGAGCAATAGTTTGGTTATACAAAATAGACTGTGTTGCATTTATGTTACCCAAAGACCCAGTTACTATAAATTATAAAAAAATAAAGAAACTGGAAGTAAGAATTTGAATGGTATATATTCTATTATGGTGTGTCGGATCACTCAAAATATTATAAATGCATTCCTATGTAACCACCGTTTTTACTCAAAATCTAAGCTGCCATCAATTCTAAGCAACGCCTCAAATTCTCAAATTGTTTTTGTAAAAAAATGTAATAATCGATTCCAATATTTAAGATTATTTTGAGAAAAAAATAAAAACATTGTATAAAAGGTCCGATATTTAAGAAATTTTTTAAATGCATGAACCTATAACTACCCTACCCGTCAGCATCATGATTCGAAAATGATTCGTCAATTCCATTGCCGTAACTGATTTCGAAAGTGTTGCCAGAGTTGCAATTTTCCCAAACGATGTGGAAAATTGCTATGTCGTCGGTGCCATCCAATGCATTTGTAATGAAATATTTCTTTTTTTATAAAAAAAAAATTTTTTAGTAGAATGTAAACAAATTATTAAAAACTGTGAACTTGCAAGCAAAGATTACATCATTTTGCTCACGCCATCAACGTGTATTTGTTTCAGCCGTGTTCAATTTTCAGAGGCCTTTACTCTCTTTCTGTTATTTTATTTATTTTGCATACAAAAATGTCACATTTTAAAGACTTGTGAAATAGCGAACTCGTTTTGAAACTATAATTTCACAAATAACTTTGATGCTTAGGCGTTTCAAAGAAAGCTTATACAAAGAAATTGCCTAAATACGAGCAGACAACGATGTTTAGGATAGGCCTGTGCTTCTCAAACTTTCAATATTTACGACCCAATATTCAAATATAATTCCCCCTCTCCCCACAATAGCCGTGTTTTGAATTGAATAATGCTGTACTTTGACGCGAAAACTACACAATGCAACTTTAATATCTTTAGGGCCACCTCCCTATATAAACGTCTCGCTCAGCCAAAGCATGCATTGGTTTGGACGTATATATAGTCTTTTTGAAGTACGGTCCTTTCTGAGCACTGCTTTCCATAAAATTATTCCAACGACTTTGGAATGTAATAAAAGGGCATTGACAGTGTTAACGAAGGATTTATTTATTCCAGACACGATTTGATTATTTATTCCTTTTCTTGGCATTGGGGAATGAATCGAGTAAATTTTAATTGACAGTTAAGGGATTAATAATAAACCACACAAATTATCAAGATAAGTGTTAATTTTTGTGTATTATTTTATATATGTCAACCCCATGTAGGGTCACTGGTAATAATTAAATTTATTCTTAACTTAGTATTGTTAAATTAATTATAAAATACATTGGGCAATACTGAAACCTGTACCAGTGTATTATATCAGTGCACATGTGTATTGGGTTATTTTTTTATTATTATTTTGTCGCAATGTTTTTTTCGTTCACTTTCAGTAAATTAATAATTTTTAAATAATCTTTTTTTTTCGATTTTTCAATTGGCTCCTGCCCTCCTGTAGAGTTATCACGCCCCCCTAGGGAGACATGCCTCACAGTTTGATTGACGCTGGGATAGACTGAATACTTGAGATAAACTGCGGAATGGGATAAGTCATCAATGCATAATGAACATTGCGTTCATCCTTTTGAAATGAGGGGAAACTCACGTTTCCCCATTCAGCAAACATTTTGCCTTCGATTATAAGCCACACCTGAGTTTTAGTCGCATTAACACTGGAAAATTAGTGCGGCTGAGATTCAAATGAATACGGTATATGTATAACTCATGTTTCTATTATTTGCAAGAAATGTGCTAAAATAATTCTTATTGTATGAATATCAGCTGTAAAATATTTGTATTCTAATAAAAAATATTTTAGAACAATCCCTAGATAAATCTGCACAGTGTATTTTAACAATACTTTCCTTTATTTTTATAAATGCATTACATTTTCGCTAACTACTTTAAAGATTTTTTAAAAAAAAAAAATCTTTTGATCGTGCTATTTGCAGCATTTGAATAATTATTTTAAAAATTTTCTGGTTAAGTATTAATTTTGATAGGTTTTAATTATTAAAAAAACATTTATAATGTTTTATTATGCTATATTCTGAAAAAAGTACATTAAACGTGTTCGGATACCTTAAATACACTCATGTCCATAAATTTAGGATAATGAAGTTCAGGCAAAGAACGAGACAGAAGCAAAACAAATTTGGCTTATTTGTAAAGTCTATTTATTAAACAAAAGGTAAAGAGCAAAAAAAGATGATATATGATTGACACAATTAATAAAAATTGCTATTTTTACTCCCTGGAGCAAATTTAAAAAAAGAACCCATTTACAAAAAAAACAGTATAACATGGTTAGTATGATGGTTAATACGGGGTATGTCTCCCGGACGGTGCAATACAGGCCTTACAACGCCTACGCAAGCTGAATATCAAATTATCAATCTGATCTTGGGGAATATTACACCACTCATCAAGCAATGCCCTCCGAAAATCCGGTAGACAGGTGGGAGGGGGTTGACGGGCTGCAATTCGTCGACCAAGCATATCCCACACATGCTCTACTGGATTCAAGTCCAGTGAGTATGCTGGCCAATCCATGCGGGTGATATCCTCCGATTGAAGGCATTCGTCTACAATGATTGCGCGGTGAGGACGGGCGTTGCCATAAACAGAAATTCAGCAACCATGACGCCACGAAACAAACGTACATGTTGTTACAGAATGACATCCCGTTGATGTGGCCTGTCATCGTTACACTCTGAACATGCAGGTCAGTTCTGGAACCAAGAATAATTCCTCCCAAAACGAGCCATCCTGCACCACCGTAACGGTGTCCTTTAATGGTGTTCTCTTGGTGGTAACGGGTACCTGGCGCTCTCCATATGAAAGTCCGGCGAGAATCAGACTGCAATCTAAACCTGGACTCGTCGGAAAACGTCACACAAGACCACTGTTGTGGTGTCCACAATGCATGCTCTCTACTCCAGATTAATCGCAGGCGACAGTGATTTGCGGTAAGAGGAACACATCTGACAGGCCTACGAGCATATAGACCAATGTGCCCTAAGCGTCTGTAGACGGTCTGCCTTGAAACTGTCGTACCGGTAGCTGAAGAGAGCTGACGAGATAGGTCTGATTCTGTGCTCCGTCGGTTTATTTTGGCAGTAACTGCCAAATACCGGTCCTCATTCGGCGTTGTAGCTCGGGGGCGACCTGTGCTGTAACATCTACTCACATTACCATCATCTTGGAATCGTTGCCAAAGCCTGGAGATGACACTCTGGGAGATTCCAAGTTCCTCGGATACTTCTAGCTCGGTACGTCCACATTCCAGTCGTCCGATAATTCTACCACGTAAAAAATCTTCCAAATGCTTCCTTTGTGCCATAACTATGCGGTTATTGCACTGAAAGGCTTTTAAAGCGCTCGTGAACCATTTTACTTCTTTGCCACCATTCCTTATATACCCCTCTCTTACACTCTCGTCATTGTGACGTACTATCAGCGCCATCTGGTGGTTTCCTGTAATTTGTGTATTCTTCTTCAAGATGTGTGTGATAATTCTACAGGTGAAATATTTATTTTAGAGTTCAATTTCTGTGTGATCCTGAATTATCCTTAATTTATGGACATGAGTGTATAAAAGAAATGACATAAAAAATATGTCTTCTTCCGCGTTCAGCTGTGTGGAACATAGAAATTCATTCGCACTATATCATCTGCATCTATAAAACGAATAAGTACTATAAGGGAAATATGATATTGATTTCAGTACATTCTTAAATTTCTAAGGCAAGTATTAGAAACTGTTCCATCATTATCATATAACATCTGTGTATATATCTAATTTTACTATATCTAATTTGTGTATGTCTCAAATGAAAAAATTGAATGCTATTATGTACTTAAAATAAACATTACTGATCATATGTCAATAATATCAGACACTGTTGCATAGTATATGAGATTAAATTTTTACTGATTGTTTTGCAACATAGAAATTGTATAGTTTATATTTTACTACACAATAAATTTTTTTCTTAAAAAAATACTTAAATTAAGAACTATTGATAAATTAAACTTTGAATAATAACGATTACAAAACACATAATTTTCAAAGAAAGTAAAATGTAAGATATAATACTTTTATTTAAATAAAAATAATTAAAGAATAAATAAAAATTGCTTGAAATACCTACTTTTTTATAATTAATAACATCAAATCTACAAATAATGGACAAAATATGCATATAATATCTTAACAAAATTTTTTTAAAAACTATCAAATATAAATGAAATAATTAATAAAAGAGAGTATTTGAACAAATATAATTATATGACGAAATTATTTATCAATTCATGTACAGTATTAATTGTCTATACGGCAGTTTGGTTTTTCAAAATTCCATCAAATCCACGAAGAGCAATAAATTTTACTCACATACAAATATTAATATGAATGGCTTGAGGGGAAATTTAATTTAACAATTGTAATAAATATAATGACAAATTATAAAATCGTAAATTTGTGAAAAGCGTGAATTTTCAGACAAAAATTGTTTTAAAAATGTAAAATTTGTGGAAGAGTTTTGAGGTTTCGGCGACTAAATTCTCAAGACAAAACGATATTCAAACAAATATAACATTAAGAAAATGATACATATTAACTATATAAAACTCTAAAAATCATATCTTTTGAACACTTTTTATCAGTAAATCTACCAATATATCATTATCCACTTAATTGGTGAAAACAAAATTCTCAAAAAATTATTTCTGATATAAGGTTTACCATTTAATCGCAATTTGATAATAATATCTTGCTTTATAAGTAAATAAACATTAAACAAAAGAGTTTAGTGTATGACTTCGATTGAAAATAAATAAAGTGCTATATTAAAATTATTAAATGGAGTGATAAAAATATGAGACAGTCACGTAAAGTTCATTAATCAATTGGTTTAAAAAATACATATATCAATGATAAGAATAAAGTTAGAATGTGAGGAAATATTACACATTAAATATTTTTTGCATTAAAACAAATTTCATTAACATTAAATTACAAAAAAAATTATCAATATTAACCTTTAGCGTTCGATACTAACGTTAGTTGTCACGCGGGGTAACGGAGTCACACACTCCTGATAGATATTTTATAATTATATTTTTACCTTACACTATATAAATCATAATTCTAGTGAATACTTTAATTTAGGTTAAAAATGCTTATACCTACTTTTAAGGCAATTTAATTTCTCTTTGACATAATTTAAGAAAAATCACAATCCAATTAAACTAAAAATTTTCAATTGAGTTGCTTTAATTGAGGACACATATCACAGACTCGATTCGTGCCCGCCGTAGCCTAGTGGTAAAGGTGGCTGGCATGTCATGATTTCGAGCCCAGTACCACTTAAGTCCCGCCGTGTTGGGGAAGCAATGCCCGTTGAATATATCCAGAGTTCAAACATCCTCCCTTTGGTGTGGCGTGTTAATTAGGAGAGAGGGGGGCCGCTCAGGTGTTGTTGTCGGCACTTGACCGTGGTTCAAAATTACCACGTTCGTCACCAAAAGCCCTCGTGTAGCTGAACAGTGCGATATTAATATTCACTCAATCATAGACACTTTTCCCTATCATTGCAGAAATGATATTTGCAGGCAAATCTCTCACTTTTTGTCTAAGCTATTGTAGTTTTATTGTCAATTGTGATGATCGAAAAATAGCTTCTAGAACTTTTTCTTGCTTATGTCTTTTTGCCAGGGTGCAGTGCATCTTGTGGTACCTTTTGGCTTCATATTTTTCTTGATGGAGTTTCTTAGGTATCATTTGAAAATTTTCCTTTCAACTCAAATGTTTCAGATTCATCGCTTTTCTCAAACTTACTTAAGCTATTAGGGTTAATATCCATTATTTCATCAAGTTATTCCCTTGTTTCATCAGTTTCAAATTCCTCCAATAGAAACTGCAAATGCCAATTTCTTTTTTTAATTATGTTCTGTTCATTTACATTTGTAAAACCTAACTATAAAAACCAACTAAGTCTTTCAAAGGAGAAAAATGTACCCTGTTTATAGCAAATATTTTGGGATAAAAAGTGGTCTCTTGGAGAACTCAGTCCCTGATATTGTAAAAAAATATTTGCCCTTCAAAAAAGGAGTGAGAAATGTGACAAATACATTTAAATTCCTCTGAAGACTTATTATACAAGGTCATAGGTAACAATTAAACGGTTTTCCCAGAATTAAATATTTCGGGAGCCTGGGAGGATTCTGCGCAACGCGTGACCGCTCATGGGTTAAATAGACCTGAAAGAAATCTAAGTTGAAACTCAAAGTCATAAAAAACTGCTAAAAGATAGCTAAAAAACATTGTGTGTGCAACTACAATGCTGAGATATGTCAGTATTTTTCTAGTTTATGGGATTTGAATCACCTTTGTTTAAAAGAAATATAGACAGGTTCTTCTTTTTTTGATAGAAACTAAGTTTGCTGATTAAAAAATTATTGCAGGTAAAAACTTACTACTGATTAGTACATATTAATTTTTATATTTAATAAAAATGCAAAGCCTCTACAAATAATAATTCTGTTATATTTACTTATCTTAAATAATTGAGTGAATAAACAAATGATACTATGATTAACATTGTACCTTATGGAAAGATCTATCTATGATTAATATACTTGATATATAAACTGGTTTAATAATTACTTAAATATTATGGCACAAAATGATGACCAAAAACTGTTGCTACATGTAGTCGAATGAATTTATAGAGAGAACAATTTATTGGTACAGAATATATAATGATTCAACAAAGTTAATAATTTATTAGTAATACTAAATCAACAAGGCCTGGTAGTTTAGTTAAGTCCTTTTCGCGTTAGTGGTTACGTATTCTGAGTAGAACAACTTATTATTATTTCTACAAACTTTGCAACTAAATATTTATTACTTAGAAGAATAATTGAACCTATTGACTAATATTTGAATTAATCTTAATACAAGAACTTAAAAGAAACACATTTCCGTTTTCCGTCATATAATAAAAGTTGAAAATATTAAAGCATTTAAAATGATTTAAATCTTCAATGTATTTATTAAGGGGTTTGATTTGCATAATTTTAGCTCAAACTGATAGAAATATGAAATAAAAAAATATAATTAAATATAAGCAAAGAATTAATATATTATACTTATTCCCTGTAATGCTTTCGATTTTTTTAAAGAAGAAACTGCTGATTTTGTGCTTATTTTAAAATGAAGTATTTGTCTTGTAGATGATACATAGATAAATAGCTGGTGCTCATGCACATAAATAGTTATCAGAATAATATATTTTTATTTGCCCTCGAGATTTCTTTTTATTTAACCGTCTTACAATTTTTAAATCGTTTTCCTACTTAAATTAAATTTGTACTGTGGATATTAAACTTCTTTCAAATTTTACTGAACTTTTTTAATAATTTAAGTACGCTGTTCTTCAAGCCATTAGGTCGGTTGGATGCGAAAGAAAGATATTGAAAATGTAATATTGTTTTATATAAATTTGATTTTATTAAAGAACTTGTATATAGAGAAGGTTTCGGGAAATAAATGGAGATCCTTTCTGTAGATGTCAACCCCCAATAGTATATGTTGGCTAGAGCAGTCAGAGTGACCTGTTTTATACATTTATTGGCCATGACTTTTTGCAGGATTACCTGTGTAGAAAGGAAATGACAAGTTAACACTCTTGTTCATTTTGCAAACTAAGGTGTATCCATGACTTGACATTACCTTAATATATCACCCGCTATTTAAAACTGTATATCTTTGAATGTTTTTGATGGTGACATTTTGTCGTTCAACATTATATTGGGCTGATTGTTGACTTGTGACTGAAAAGTCGATTATAAGGATAGGATGAAAATGTTGCTAATTGGAACATAGTTTCTTTGAAAAATAATACATTGAACAAAGAAAAAATATCTACTTTTCTTTAAGAATGTTTCTTAGAATATGGCCGGCACTAATGGTCAAATTCGATTAAAATGTGAAACTTAGGGCTAATTAGTAAGTATTACTCAAACATGACATAAACACAATTACTTCATCAATTTATTTTTAAATTACGGAGAAAATCGCTTAAAACGAAACTGAGGGGACTGAAGTATATTTCGTGTTAAATGGATATAGAAAAAAAAGTTGACAAAATTAAGTTTATTAGCATACATTTTATGCATAAATATGTATACAAGCATGTACTTAATAAAAACCAGCTAAATGTAAACATTTGTAAGCGCTTAACAAAATTTAATACTTTTTTTTTTAGTTTTCGGGAAAAAACTTTTGAGTTTTTGAAAAATAATCTGATATTTTTCTTTGAATTGTCTGTTTTAGCATTAAAATGTCTTCAAATTTTTCGATGTCGTCCAGTTTTTTATTTATTTCACGATTAAATTGTGCGTCAAAATAACTGCGCATACTTTTCTTGATATCAGTAATTTCGGATGATGTGGGTACCGGAGCTGCATTATTCATTCATTTTTGTCAGTAAAATCTATATAAATGATATTTTTTGAGTTTTGAATAAACTCTACAATGTCTTTTCCGTAGTCAGGCCTGTACACACATCACCAACGCTTAATGCAATTAATTATTTCAATGATACTGAAGGACAGTTCAATAATACTGAAACTTTCCTAAAAAATTCATTTAGTAGCTGGTTTTTTCCTAATTTTATTCATTCAAGGAAGCGAAATCCTTACGATGAGCGATTTTCCTTTCTTGTTAAGAGGAAAATGCATGGAAATACATAGTAGTGAGTAGTAATCATTGTATTATTTCGTGGTAATCGACATTTTGTCTTAAACGTTTCCATATTAAAAGTATCTCACTATATCTTAAATTTGAAATTAAGTAACAAGTTTTCAATCCGAAAACACCGTTACATATCATGCACTACTTGATCAATAATTCTTGCCAAAATAACATAAAATCGATTTAGTTTATTTTCTATTAAATTCTAAATAATCTTATTACATTATAGAAGTACTTTAACAAGCTTCTCTCTCGAGCTTAGGAGTAACAAAAGAGATAACTACAACTAAACTCTTTAGTCAAGTTATGAACGCTTTGCAATTTTAATTCGATTTAACTGTATTAGTTGGAGGAGGTCACAAGCGTTTGCCTTAAAAATATCCTTAATACTCGACGCGATATGATCTCAAAATTGTGTAAGTTGCGGATTGAAAAAAAAAATGCTTATACACAAAAATATGCATTGTACATTGTAAATTATACGAGTGTGCATCTGTGAGTGAAATATTACAAGAAATATATCTTCCTACAGTTGTAATCCTTAATTTTTGTATTTGATTTTTAAAACGATTTTTTAAAGAAAATTAATGATGTTAAATGTTTGCATTGTTTGCTAAAAACGTCTTATGTGGTTTTGTTAATTAGAAATATAGATTTTTTAACTTTTTTTTCTGTTTTGAATGTACAACAGAATGCGTGGTGTCAAATTTAACAATGTCAATCGATTAATAATTTTAAAAAAAAATATGTATATTTATAAATTAATTTATGAAATTTTTAATATGAATGAGAACTAATTTTTTAAAAATATCATTAATCTATTACGTGCATCTAATTCTCCCTACAAAAATATATCGAAATTTTATGAACTATTTCTAAACTTTAATGAAATAAAAAAAAAACCATTTAATATTGAAGTTTAATTTTCTTCAGTAAATAAACTCTTTAAAATTGCATTTTTGGAAAACATTTCGGGACTTTAGGGCTCTTCTTATATATTGCCTTTAACATTCATATTTTTTTTAAAAAAAACTTCATCTGGCCATACATATAATATTGATAAAATCAATAAGGTTAACCAAGGATCATTTGTCAAAAGGTAATTAACTTTTTCACAATGCGGTAGGTTAGTGCAATGTTTATAATTAGTTATTTTTTCTTCAGTTCTCAGTGGATAATTTATTGCCACAGACCTTCTTAAACAAACAAAAGATGCTCATTAAGGTTAAAAAGAGCAAGTGTTCTCAAGTGTTAATGGATGATTAATTTTCTTATAAAAACACCAAAAGCAATAACTTTAGTGTTTTTTTTTTCGAAAAGCAGTGTTATGGAACTGTTATAGCAACGGCAATTTGGTTTTATCACGTAATAGAAATTATTAAGATTTGTTTACATTGCTTGCCCCAATTTTTTTATAGATATTTGAATTAAATATATATATATATATATATATATATGTGTGTGTGTGTGAATAAAACGTATAAGAAAGATAAAAAGTATGTAATAACTAACTCTCTAAGCGTTATGCATGGAAAATCTCGCCTACCTAGAGATACTTTTAAAACGCACCAGACGTATTTTTTTGACTTAAAAAAATAACTTTAAAAGGCTGTGAGACGTATCTTTCCAAAATCATTCCCCCCCCCCCTTAAGGGTTTAACGTCATGAAAGATAATTAGGGTGGGTGGCGGCGACGCAATGGACACTGATATGAAGTTTTATCGATGACAGATATCGATGTTCTGACACTAGAGCAATCGTAAAAAATTGGGGAAGAATTTCTTTAGAACCCATTTGGTGTTTGTTAGTTAGCTTGATTGGAGATTTTAATTGGTTTGAATTAAATAATTTTCTTGATGTAGTTTTCGCGATATAACCTTTTTTTTTTAAAGTTTTGAAAAGTTTCAACGCATAAATAAAATATATTATAATTAACTTTTGGTTTTATATTAATTTGAGACTTTAACAAGTTGGGGAGTTTGAGAGTAATCTGCTATTCTATATAGTTCATCAAATTACTTTTTAAGTATATTCTATTGCCCCATTTTTCTTAACTTAATTAATGCTTTCAGTTTTTAAAACATGATTATTTCATTTTCAGATATCAAAAAAGAAAAAAATAATAATTAAACTCTGAACACTTCAATAATTAAAACTTTTTAAACTTTCGAACTAAGAAAAATGAATAATTTTCAAACTTCTACATCAAATAATTTGAAAATTTTTCTTACGCCTTGATAGAAATAACAACAAGGAAAAACAAACTAATTAAAATCCATTATTTTTTTTAGGTTTGAAAGCTGGGTGTGCAGAGTATTTTAGGTAAAGTTCCTAGTTTTTCATAATTAAGATACACCGAATTGCATTTGATTTTTAAATGCTTGAACTTCAATTTACTTCAAAGAGAATATGAATGAGGGGGTTCTTACAGAAATTCATATTTTTTAAACTTGACTCTTTGAATAAATAGTAATAAAAATATCCGGACACATTTACAGGTGACATTTACGCATATAAATGTCCATTTTAAATTCAATGTTAAAAAATATCTATGCAAAATTTCTCAACATTTATCTTTTTCTTAAAGGCAAACTGAAGTAAAAGTAATTAAAATCTGGATAGTTTTTGCAATCTCCACCATATAAAACAAGGAGTTTTATATTCGAAATTTTATTTGAAATTTCGGGGGAAAAAACATGTATGCATCACGCATGCGCAATTAAAAATTATTTACCATAATTACCTACAAAATTCCATACAATTTGGTTTAAAACGGCATGTTAAGAACAAAAATTATGATAAAAAATTTCATGAATATACATACAATGCATTTTTACATAAAAGCAAAGCTGTGAAGCTAAAACGTCAGAATGAAGTTATGAGTATATCTACAATGGTTTTTGAAATATTTATTTTAAAATTCAGAAAATGTATGCCATATGTTAGATTTAATATTAATTAAATAATCAACACAATATATTAATAGCCATGTAATAAATTGTTTGACGACATATTCATATGCTATTAAAAATTATAATGATAATACTTTTGCGAATGTTAAGTCAGAATTTTATGTAATATTAAATTCAGACTTTAACAGATTGATGTCGAAGATATTAAACTAGCATCTAAAATACATGTAAAACACAAATCTGCAATGGCATTGTGGCGGTCTTCACCAAAGACCCATTTCCCGTTGGGAACGAGTGATGTCTTAACTGTCAAGCAGTTTCTCGTGGGAAAGTATCCCAGGGTGGACATAACGGTGCTGATGTTCTAAGAGAAGTCAACTTCTGACCTTCCTTGATATAGCCGAAATTAAGGTGCCGGCTCAGTTTTTACGCCAACAGCCGGTTTCAAAGTACACTGCGCGAAGTGGGACTTCGACCAACAGTAGAATGGTTTTCCTGAATACGTCCAAACAGAAGAGAACATACATCACGTATAACTTTCATGTTCGGGACGTATTCCACCTTGAGAGACTGTGGACTCGCGAGGAAAGAAAGAGAACACCAACACAGGTACATTGCTACATAAGTCCAGCTATCTCTCCAACAGCCTTACCAGCAACTGCGCCCCATCATTTCCCCTGTTCGTTTTAACACCGTCTTCACCAGGAGCATTAGCAGCGGACTCAACATCGCTCCCTGTGATAGTACATTATCGTCCGGTCATTATCTTGATCACATGACCTTGAGAAACAGAAGATGGCATTTTCAAGGGGCCCGCGCTTTTGACGGGTGCCTCTCTGGCAGTTACAGTTTTCAGAAATAAATATAAAAACAATAAATGCCAAAATAAGTCCTGTAACTTTCCATACACTTTTATAACAACGAATTGTGGAATTGTCTTCCAATACATTGTTGTGTTTGACAATATCTAAGGTAACTAACAGTACTTTAGATAGATATGTACTACATTTTCGTAAACCGTACTCCTTTTAAAATTTGTACAGCCAAAATCCACCTTTTGTACTCTTAAAAATGTATACTATAAAAACATAACTTATACTTAAAATACTTAATACTTAGAGGTTAATACTTAATAATTTATACTTAAAAATATAAACTATAATGGTTAATTTTAATTTATGTAACTTTTTGAATATTCTTATTTAGCCATTTCCGTCCAAACAGTTTACATGAAAAAAGAAATGGTCTCGCCCATTCTTTAGGGAATTGTATGATTAAAACAACATTTAAGTTTTGTTATATCATTATGTTAACGATGTCAATGAACGAGGTAGCTTGTCATCCGGTATAGTGGTTAGTGACACTGCCTGCGGTGGCGTAGAGCTTGGATTCGAATCCCGGAGAAGAACGCATGAATGTTTGTATTGTGTAATCCTTCAGGACATTAAATTCCTTCTACCTTTAAGATGTGTGTACCTTACGGGGGCTTACTCCTGTAAGCCCTCGTGTGTACGCGGGAATTTATAAATGTTCTCAATAAATATAATAAAAAATAAGTATATGGATAGGATTTTTACATATGCATTTTGCAAGCAATTTTATGAAGAGATTGATAATGAATATAAACTCATTGGCATAAAAGAGAAGTGTTTTATTTTGATGCCAGCACACACTAAAATAAGGCTCATTTGCAGTTTCATGATCAGCTTGGGTGCTATTTAAATTTTCTAAAATTTTCTACACGTACGAAACTTTTCTTTCATGCCATACATCACATCTCATATACTCTGTATTTTCCAAAACAGCCCTTATTTGTCTATACTCAAAAAATTTAATACAGGACACATTTTCAAATATTAAATTCGTTTTTAAAAAATTTGGTATGAATACATTGCAGAATTGTCGATTAACTTCACTGAATAAATATTTTTAAGTGTAGTGTTGATAAAGACCAAATTGGGGAGAAGTTTTCTCACAATAGAATTTGTTATGACTGAATTGTGTGAAAGGTGTAGGCATCAAGGAGAATTTTTCGTTTAACACTAAATAAACAGAAAGATAAAAAAATTAAACTTGAATAGAAAATGACTAAAAATATTTTCACATTTTGCAAAAAAATATATCCCCATTAAAATTAAATTTTTTTTGACTAAATTTGTTTTATGCTCCGTCGCAAATGTCGATTTAGAGAAGATATTTTGTTTAGAACAAGTCGTTCGAGAGGGAGAACACTATGAAACAAAAATTAGGTTTTTTCAGAAAAAATCCATTCAAAATAAATATAACATTCATAGGATTAAAATTTATATAAATTATAAGTATTGAAATCCTTATTTATGTTACTTTGTATATAAAAAAAATTGAATGGAGGAAGATACATTTTATTTCATAAATCTAATTATCGTATGTAATGATTCTCCATTTATCCTCTTATTGCTTATAAAGAGAGAGAAAGGTGGGCATTTTTACTTTTTTTTTAACCTTTCTTTTTTTAAAAAAGATTTAGATGTGCTTGTGTGTTTTCTTAGTCTGATATTCAACAATAAATATAGGGTGCATTTTCCAGGCAATTTTATAATATACAAACATAATTTTAAATTTAAAAAAATGTTTAATTTTTAAAATGACAGAACAGAAAATGTGTTTTGTTAAAAGTAAACAAATATTTTTCAACTTTTAACTCGTCATTTCTTTATTTTTTTTTTACTCTTCATTTTCTTGTAATTTACTGAAACTGAACAGATCGGGTGAATAACCAAATGAACCCCACTTCTTTCATACAAGATTCACCCAAGTCAACGTCACAGCTGTGAACGAGTGATCTCCCAGTTTATAAATTAACAAAGAGGCCGAGCTGAGTAATAAAATTGTCCCCTCTAAACCTCCCACGAACTAAAAAGGGAAGTAATTAAATCTGTTGCAGTTTAGAAGGAGATTGCAAAAAAGTAGGTAGTTACAGTTTCGGAATGATTTTTCAAGACAGAGAGAAACACTTAGAGGGTTAATAATACAAACACAATACAACAATAAAAAGCAATAATTAAACATACAGAATGACGAAACGTTATACAATTAATTAAAAACAGAAAAAGGAACCTAGTCAGTTAAAAAACAATGTCGGACTTATGACCAAAGAAATTAGGTCAAACTAGTTTAATGGTACCAACCTTCCTCCTTTGAAATTCGGTAGATTTAAAAAAAGTCCAAAAAAATAGACAAAAAAATCCAAATTTTAAACATACATTGGGTAAGTACTCCCAAATAAATGAATATAAGCCAATCAACTTTCATTTGTAGCATATCAGAAATCTTATATAAAGAATTTTAAAAATTGTACTCACAGTATTTCCAAGGAAATGAAGAATCTTATATGTAAAGCTACTGAGTCATCAAGTTAAACATGCAAATTATAAGATTATGTAGACTGTACTAGCATGTTAAAAAAATTTATTTTAAGAAAACTTGGTTGGTCATAAATTGATTGGTTGTCAAAATGTAGAAATATGTATATGTGTATCATGTGTAATAATGTGTGTGAAAAGTGCAAACTGTGACCAGACAAGTATTCCTAAATTCCACAGCAAGAGCACTAACAAGCTGACTTTTTAGCTTATCGTAAAGGTGATGGTGGCTTTGGAATTTAAAGTTATACAATGATTAATGTATTCATGATGCATATGAGCCCTTGAAAGTTTATAATGTATATATGACAGGGGTGGTAAACCTTTATGAATCAACGTGCTATTTTCTCTACAGAAATATTTAATGAGATATAGACGTGCCAGCAAAAAATTTTGACTTGTGATTATTGGGAAAACAAAACCAAATACTAACAACTCAAAATTCTTAATTTACTTCGAAAAAATACATTTTGCATTGTAAAGTATTAAATGTTTTTGTAATACGCACAATTCAAATTAAATTAACATTAGTGGGACTTCTGTTGTTGCAGATTAGAAGACAAATAACTTATACTATAATTGTATGATGTTAAACTTTTAGTAGAATGCATGCTAAGTTGGAGTCATGTGACAAACGGATTCTAAGCTAATTTTTAATGTTATTCATCTCTGAAAATAAGGACTCCTAGGCATATTTATATGAAGATAGTGTTAAAGTAGCATATGAACCAGCTTCTTCAAGCAGTTAAATGTGTCTGAAATTTGATTCCATGATTCCAAAATTTCGTAACTCGCATTTTTATAAGTATTTGGTTGTTAATCTTTTTGTTTCAATCAATTCCAACTTTTTTCTTGATTCCAAAAGTTTTGAATCCATATTGAACTAGACTGGAAATCAATTAGTTACATTTTAAATTCGTCAATTTCCAGACAATCGAATTGGGGCAAGTTCAGTTTACCAAATGAAGTCACATCAGGGTAAATAATAAACTTGAGCATTTCCGATAATTCTTTGAACTGAGGAAATCTCACTGAAAACTTCTTGATTGACGAATCAATTACGGAAATATTTTGAATTAAAATGCAAAATGTTTTGTTCGGTGGCGTGCCCAAAATATTGTGTCGCGTGCCATCAATGGCACGCATGAAATTTGTGATTTCCCTGATCCGGTCTCTAATAAGTTTATATTGTATATATGTCCTTAAAATGTTTTTGATATAGTGCTGATCCAAAAAGTAAAGGAAACGTTTCTTAATATTATTAAATTTATCTATTTTATGTATTTAATTTGTTTCATATGATTTCAACAGTATTAATGCTTTGCATCTGCGCTAAAAGTGAAAATAACTCGTATTATGTTCGCTAAAAATGGGCATTTTCTGTACAGAAAAATGTTATCAAGGCTGTAGTAAGAAAACGAACCATTTGTATTTTGAAATAGGTTACTAGGCCAAAGATTGACTCCGCTTGTATGCAACATCTCTTCCCGGAAGTTAATCGAAGAATAGAAAATGGAAGCTATTTATAGACGCTTCTTAACTGAGTCTGTAGGTGGTTTTTGATGTATAACGGTAATAAGTTTCCATTTATGTCGGTCTTTCACACATCGATAGTAACACTATCTGACAAAGGAGACCCATCACAATGTAAGACATCCTTTGCAGATGATTAACTACAGTACAGATCTGAGCTGACCTTAAAGTAGTGTCTCTATTGTGTAATTGATGGTTGGAAATACAATACACTGCTTTTTTTGTTTGTTTGTGATACTGTAGAACAATTGTGTTACACTAAATCAAAAGACTAGCCTTGTTGGGCACCTTATAAATATTGCTAATTGGTTGTAGAACACCCATCTCTGTCAGAATTAAGTAAAAGTATCATCCGGCCTTTGCATATTTATACTGTGCATGTTCAAAAACTTGATAAAAGTCACGGATAAAACGGATAATTCAAATACCTTCAAGAAAAGTCCTTTGACTCAATATAGCAAATATTAAAGAAGGTGCTTTTGTGAGGCCTCAAATTAAACAGCTTCTTAGGGACCCCAAGTTTGAGGAAAGAAAAACAGGCTTGGCATGCGTTCTATCAAGTCTCAACAAACTTCCTAAGGGATGGGAAAGGTTAAAAATTTAAGAGGATATGATGCTTTTTTTCACGATTTCGGTTGTAATATGTCGTGTTGTCATAAAGATCAACTTTTTGACTCTTACGTGGACTTATTCCCTGATAACTGCGAACAAGTCAGTGATAAGCATAGCAAACATTTTCATCAGGGCGGTACTAGCTTAGAAAATCGGTACTAGGGGATTTGTTCTACGGCAATGTTGCCTGACTACCATTGGACCCTCATCAGAGACGCTACCCCTTGACCATTACAAGCTACATATAAAATGAATCGAAAGTTCAAAGCAGATTTAAGTATTTCTTATATGTATTGTAACGTATTTACATATAAACATACTTTTCTAAGTAATGCGTGCGCATTAAAATAGAAAGGTAGCTCATTCAATTTTTTTTTGTGATATTCATGTTCAGCACATTAAATTTTGAGTTTATTATGAATTGACAATATTCACCTTAGAAGTAAAAACTTTTTGAAAACGTGTTGCCCAGCGTTATTACTTATTTAGAGAATTTTAATAATTTCTATGTTTTAGAGAATAAAAATAGACTATGAAATAATAGTATGTTTTGACCTAATGTACATGCTAGAAAAAACAAAAACAAATGGGCTTCAAGATGTCTCAAGTGTTAATACAAAACAGTCTCGTGTTTCAAAAATTTCGAACAGAAAATGAATATGGTGACAATTCTGTTTAATTAACGTACAATAGAACATGTTGCCATCTGAGAATAGTAATCCATTAGAGACCAGCATTATAACTTTGAACCCCGATCCCTCAGTTGATATTTCACTCTCTGGAACTCCACTGCGCACTACAAAAGGACTGTAAAGTCTGTTAGTGTTAATGAGTGTAATTATTCCGTTAGTTAGCGCTGAATGTGATTTAGGAACTCGCAACTGTAACTACTAAAATTACGAAACTAACTATTAGAATCATTTAAATACAATGGACGTGATAAAGATTTTGTTCTACAAACGAAGCGTAAATTTCATAAAAAAATATTTAAATAAGTGTAATTGCCAAAATAATATGTAAATGTTCATAAGCTGTTAATCTACAGAAATAAATTTTTAATCGGGGGTTTTGTCCTTTCTTACATTTTGCATTAACTTCTCATTTTGGGTTTAATAACAATTCGATGATTAGATTAATAAATAATTTTTGGATTATAATAAAAGTTATTTATTCTTTTTTTCATTAAAAAAAACACGGGTTTGGTTCAAAGTTTAAAAAGGAAACACGGCATGCAAATACTTTTTGAAAACAGTATGAAGTGGACATTGATAAATAAGCAGTCAATAAATTATCCACACATATTTTTGTATGCTGAGTATAGATAATTAATACTGATATATATTATGGTTTATTATACTAAGTTACATATATTTTGTATAGTGAGTAAGTATTTTTCAAAAGATCTTCATTTTAATAATTTTTTTTATTTTTCTAAAAAAGAATTCTTTTTACATTAAATCTTGATTTTTACCTTTAAAATATTTCATAAATTCACAAATATGTTCACAGCTTTGTCTTTTTTTTGCATTTAAATATTTATGCGCGAGTTTTTGACAATTTAAATACTTTGTTATAATATTTTTTTTAAAACTTTTTCTCTCTCTGTATTACAGCTTCTTTCGGGGTGATCGAAATATTTTTCCCACTTCAGAATGTTTTCGTCCTGGATCACATTGATGTAATCTGCCAATTGGAACATTAATGCAAGTAATCCTCCGGGAAAACGTCCACTAATTCCTCTCACTTGAATAAACGCTTATATCTGAGACAGAAATGGGTCAAATCATTAATGAAATTTTTTCTCCTCTATCTGCATTTTCGGAGTTCAATTTTTGTCCTCTTTATTAATAACTTAGACGTATGTCAACTTTTACTTTTTTCCTGCATTATTAAATAAATTTGACCACATAAAGCAGTGTTTCTCAAACAGCGGTGCATGCACCCTTAGGGGGTGTGATAACATTATGTAGGGGGTGGGCAAGCATATAGAAAAGCTGAAAATAAAAGATTTGAAATAATTATGAATTTACAGAAAGTGGAAGCAAAAAATATATATTTATACATCCAGACTTTAAAATAAAATACATACGCACTCTAATTTAAGTCACTTATAAATGTATCAATATGGCAAAAATATTTCATAATTAATTTATGAATACTAAATGAAAAACAAGTTTAGCTATTACTAGGGACTTCTATGGGCTTGCCATATATAAAAGTATACACAAACTATAATTCTTATCGTGATATTTCATTCAGTTTATAATTAAATTCATTTTGTAGCTTTTTAGCACAGAAGTACATTATTATTGATTCAATACTTAGTTGTTGTATGGGGTAGGGGGGGAGGTGTGATGAAAATTGTGACTGAAAATCTCGTCGCCAATATTAAAAGTTTGAGATGCACTGACATAAAGCGTATATGTTATTTATCTTACTAATATGTATTATAAGTCCATACATAATTCAAATACAAGATGCGAATAATACTACCAGAATTTAATAATAATTCAATATGTGTATTTAAACCTGCATTAGAGATAGTAAAAATTGTGAGTGTAATGTAGACTTTTTTTTAGCAGAAATAAAATTAAAAGCATATATTTTTTTCAGATAATGAGATCGAGAAATATTAAGAAAAAAGAATAGAATAAAACAAATAAGTATATATATATATATATTATATATGTTCCCCTTAAATTGTATAATTTTCAGTTGTTTCATAGAATAACTAAGTATTTCATGAAATAACTAGACAAATCAATTTTAGTACATAAAAGATGAAAATTTTCATATTTTACCAACTTATTCTATGAAATAACCGAATGATTGGCCATAAAAGTAAAAAGAAAAAAAAATTAAAAATTATTTTTTAAATGAATTGATAATAAATAGTGAAAATCTCTTGAAAAATACATTTTACCCCTATTGCGGGGGATTAATTGATAAATAACAAGGGGAAAAAAATGTGTTGCAGAAATAGTTATATTTAAATATTATCAAAAAAATAAATGCTTGGGAGAAAACTGTTGCTTCATACAAACATCGAGAAAACTTTTTCAAATAAAAATGCAAGTGAATATTAATTTAAATTTTATGAAATACCTTTATTTAACATTTAATTATTTATTAGAGTATGAAAGTTTGAATTGCTTTGCATATAAATTTGGAAAAAGCACACTTTTTACTATTACATAATTTTTTACACAAGAAATTTTTGAATCCTTGTCTAGTGCCGCGACTTTAAGCTGTTCCGAAGAAGCAAAGTGCTGTGTCAAAATTCGAAAATCCTTCAAAGGAAATTAATTCTTGTTCATATATACTGAACTGAAATTATATTTATTTTAGAACTTTATTTATATTGTATTGCATTTACTTTTTCGACCATTTTTTGCTACTAAACGGGAAATCCTTCCACAAAGCAACTATAAAGGGTTTAAAACTAACTAAAAGCTAGAACCAGTTGAAAGAATTTCGTGCGGGCCGTATTTCATATTTTAATCATCAAGTAATTGTTATTCTATAGAATGCTTAGTTAAATCACAGAATTTAATATTTATATATAATTTAACTTATATTTGTGTAGTTATTTTATGAAATAACTAATTGTATTCTATGAAATAATGGATTTTCTACCACTTTACCGGTAACACACAACACACACACACACACACACACATATATATATATATATATATATATATATATATATATATACATTTTTGCAATGTGTTAATGTTTTAAGGTATTTAATTTGTGATTAGCCTTTGTTCTTAATTTGAACTTTAGGAATTTAGAGATTTTTTTTTCTTTTATGAGCATGTTTTTTTTCATCTATCAGAACATCATCTTTGATATTTGATGGTTCACTTATATTATGCACTTTGTTGTCTTAGAAAATTAACATTTTTATGTTATAATATATTTCAAAATGCGATGGCAAATAGCCTAATTTTTTAGGTACTAAATTTTTTAAATTTTTAATTTTTGAGAATTTGGATACATCTAGATTAGCTTACCAATTTGCAGCAGGGGGAAGTTTTGCGGAATAAAGCTAGTTTAACCCCACTTATCGGTCCTAGATCTGGGGTTCCATTTGGATATTTCATAAATTTTTAATTTTTTTTGTAAAGATTGAATTTTATTGTTTTTTATATTCGCCATTGATTTTTTGAAATGGAATTTTGTATTCTAAATTAATATAATTTCAAAATTTTGCTTAAATATAGAATTGTGATTGATTTATATATATATATATAAACTGCTGTTTGTAAAAAATGCAAAACCAAGTAGGAATCATCAGAATTAAATGAAAATTTAATGCACAAATGAATTGTATTAGTACAAATAAATGACAAAATTTTCAAAGCAAGAAAGCAATATTAAGTGTCCGAAATCTGTATTTGGTTTAGCCACCACGTTCGCTGCAATAAGTGCTGCTATACCATGTAGCATGGAGTCGAACAGGTTTTGAATGTCTGCTTTTGGAAGATAATTCCATATTGCTTGTACATGCAGCAAAAGTTCGTCTTTTAAAGTTGCAGGACGCGGATCGCGCGCGAGACGCCGACCAACTAAATCCCACACGGGCTCAATAGGCGACATATCCAGCGAAAAAGCAGGCTAAGGAAGAAGATGCATGTGTTTTGCTGAACATAAGTCTTGAACAATCTTTGCAAAATATGTTCGTGAATTTCCTTGCCGAAAGATAGCTCCAGGCATGCCTTGAAGGAAGGGAACGACTTCGGGCTGTAGCAATTCGCGGACGTACATGTTGTTATTTAAATTACCCTCAATTCGTAGCAAATTGGACTGTTCATGATACGGAATCGCACCTTAAACCATAACTCCGCATGATAGACCACTATGTCGTTCGATAACGCAATCTGAAAGGAAGTGTTCACCGGCATTACTTCTAACACGAATGCGGCCATCATGGTCCCACAAATTGAAGTGTGATTCATTTGAAAAGACAACTTGGTGCTAATAAGCTTGCCAGGCTCTGGGCTCATGAGACCATTGCAGACAGAACCATCAATGATTTGCTTTGAGGGGAATTCTGTTTAAAGACACCGTTGCACGGAATCCACTGTGCAGCAGACGTCAACGAATTGACGAAGCAGACATTAGTACAGCTGCAGCAGTAGACCAACGTGCTCCCAACTGCCTGGAGGAAGCTGTACGGTAATTCACCGCCATGTGGAGCAGGTTTCGATCCACATGCGCTGGCTTCACCTTCCGTCATCCACTGTTAGAATTCGAACTATTCAGAGCTCGTTGGTCCACTGCTTCCAAACTCGCATCATTGGGGAACTTTTCCATTGCACTCGAGTTCATATTGCGCAATAGGAAATTCCTTATTCTCAAAGGCTCATAATCCTCCAACGGTGAAACTCCGTAAGTTGTTGGAATTTCTCCTTATTTCGTCGTATAGGTTTACTTAAGTCTCACTAAACGTTCGCCACTAACAAAAAGTCATTAACTATTTTCAACGTCCTGCTACAACCCTCTATTTATACGCTTTCATCATCAGTTCAGAGGTTTCTGCGCATGCCAAGCATGCTCGTTGGTTCTGAAACTGTACTATTTTACGTAATTTCCCATACTTGATATTTGCAGCAAAGTTCATTTAATTCTGATGATTCCTTCATGGTTCTAATTACTTTCAAATTACTTTCGTATTTGTACAGAATGATTAAAATATCCTTATTCAGATCACAAAAAAACTATTTTTGTTTTTCTACAGAATGATTAAATTATCTTTATTCAGAACAGAAACAATTTTTTTTTTGTTTTTCTATAGAACGATTAAAATATCTTTATAAAAAAACAGAAAAAATCTAAGATCTATATTGTAAATTTTTAAAGATACATGTTCCATAAACAAAGAGTAAAGACTTTTGGCATTTTATTTTTTCTATCACTAGCTAATATATAAAGTTTTATACTTTTTTACATAAGTGATCTTATAATTTGTTTTCAGTGCTTGTTTTAATTTATTTCATATATTTTTCCTAAATTTAATCATTGATTGTCATTCAAATTATTGAAATCTCATTACCCTAAATATGATGAAATATCATATTTCATACTTTTAAACTATAGTTAGAATTTTTATTTGTTTCATAATTTCCAAAACTAAAGCAGCCATCTAATTTCTTGACATCATGTATATGGCTCTCAACTTTTCGACAAAATATGCTTTTAATCATTTCAGTATTCCTATGACGTAATAAAAATCGATATTCATTGTCTGGCCATTAACTCTGCTAATGAAAACTATTAATTCAAACCAAATGAGAACTAATTATTCACTCGTTCCTTCATCCATCTATCCTTGGGAAGAAATCATTGTTCTAATTTAAATTGTTCTTCATTTTTAAGAAGGGTCTTGTGCGAAAGAATATTTACAATTGTAAAGGAAATAGAATTAATTCATACTCATCTGAGACAAACGTAAATTAAATTCCTTTGTTTTACGGTATAATAGAGCTATTCATGAAGAAAATATGTTCCTTTTTTATGGAAATTAATTTTGTCATATTTTGATTGAATAAAATAATGAAAGTTTGGTTTGTTAAAATGTTACAAATTGTCCCAACTGTCTTTCGCATTTTTTTCATTATTGTTTAATACAATGTTTCTGAAACTGTAGCAAGCTCCCTTCTCAGGGATGTAATAACACTATGAGGGGGCGGAAGCATATCGAAAAGTCGAAAACAAAAGATTATTTTAAAAAATTATAAATTTACTGAAAGTAAAGAAACACAACACATTCTGACCTAATAAAAAACAAAACACTCATTTACATATGAGGGATTGCAAGCATATTAAAAAATCAAAAACAAAAGATTATTTTTAAAAAAATTATAAATTTATTGAAAGGAAACAGACAAAATACATTCTAACCTAATAAAAAACAAAACACAAATTTATATAGATATAAGTTGTAAATGTGTTATATAATATGAAAAACCGGAGATCTAGCTGTGATAAAAGCTGTCTCTCTTCCCTCAGTGTGGGGAGGTCGGAAGGAAGACTAGCCATACTTCAAAATAATTTAATTTACTTACAGCACGAACCACAACACAAGTTCTATCAACCAAAGTTAAGAGATTCACCCAATTAATACATATGAAGACAATAAACGAGGAACGCGAGATATAAGAAGACTTTAAATACTTAGTACACTTACTTAATTCAATAACTCTGAATTCTTAGCTTTCTAATATAGATTCAATATCAAATGACAAATCATCACCTTACTAATTATCCACACCTAAGATTCAACTTGATTAGTCACTGCTCTACTAGCAGTCTATAATAACTCCCTCTTCTCTAACCTGAAAGCCTAGACTTTAGATGGAAGTTCTAATTTGCATGCTCACGTCCTCTTCTTCGGAAGGAAATTTTATAATAAAATAATTTTTAAGGACCAAAACTTCCCCAAGATGACATAAGTAAGAAGATCGTGGATAGAGCCACTACACAGTCATTTAGTTCATTGGACATTTCTGAGAAACTTAGCTAGTAGATGAACTCAATGAAAGCTAACGTTAGCATCCATAAAAATACAATCAGGTTCACCTGTGAAAAGTTGGATATAGGTCTTCAAGATTTCTTTTATATACTTTATTGGAGATCCAAAGCTGTAATTAAAGACGTAGAGGTAAATGAGCTGCTTGTTTTTATGGAACTCTTTCTTGTTTACTCGTAATCTTAAATTATATTTTTTAAAAATTCTTTTGGATCTGAATATATATATATATATATATATATGACATTTATAATTATCAGGTAATGTCAAAGATAAAGTTAGTAGCGTGATAATTTTATCAAAAACATTCCATTTGGCTCCACATGTTGTTTATGATACCAGTTTAGAAAATATTTTAAGTAGCATGTTTCACATTACTAACTATTAATTATCGAACAATCCATTAGAAGTGTTAGCAAAATATATTATGAATGTGGTGCTCTAACGACTATTATACTCGTATTATTTTTTCCCCTTAAACTCATGAGTTTTAAAAGAAAAAAATAAGTTTCAAGATTTATTAAGGAATTTGAATGTTTGCATATGTTTATTATAAAGTGGTTAGTACAATAAGAGTCTATTTTGCAATATCTTTAAAAAAAATGTTAAAAAAAAGAAGGAAAAGAAATGAAGCAAAAACACCATGTTTTCAAAACTTTTCCATCAATTTCTAATGTTGTTTACATTTTCTTCTTTGAATTTAGTTTATTGTCAAATCTATCCATCAATTTATGATTCAAATTGCGGTAACCTCTGGTTACCCCTTACATCCGAACCCTCTTGTATATCTCTAAACTCGGCTAGATATGTAGGAGTAACTGAAAAATCCACAGACATTATTCCAATCTAATTTGATTTATTAATTCTTATTAATGATTATGAAACAGACACAACACAATTCTAATTAAGGTGTATTTATAATGGTAGAGTGCAGAGGTGAGATATTCTAATACGGGAATAATATTACAAACCCTCAACTGAATCTAAGATAGTTTAAATATGCTCAATTACAACTACGTCACACACTAATAATCAGCTTCTACTTAATCAAGTGTACAATACCTGCATCGGATCCTTCACGGGAACTTCAGGCACTTTCTTCGGCTTAATCAAATGGCGATGGGTCCACGCTCTGTACTCTTTAATTCCACTGCTTTTCAATCTTCTCTAACCACTAATTCTCAACTTCTGTTAAACTGGTATTTGCACACATCTAACACATCAACTTCAGCTTGTCAACAATAACGTGTCAACCGATCATTCGCTCCTTTCCTTTCATTCAATTTACTACACTTAACCTCTTACTTCACTCTCCTTTAACTCGCGAAACCAAATTTATATAATATTCCTCATTTACATAAATCACGTTTGGTTTCTCGATGAAAGTTGGTTGAAAAAAAATTTTGTTTTAAAGATAAAAGAAGATATTAGTAGAATCGCGTATAGATCCATCACAAAATGCTTGCGAGCACTAAAACAAGAAAAGTTACAGGAAAAAGTATTTAAAAATGAGGAAAGCTATTAATAATTCTATTGAAAAAAGGATACATTTTTTAATAAACCTATTTAACCCGCGGTCACTCGGGCCTGTTTTTGCTACCATTGTTACTCGCGGAGTGTAGAGAACACTCCAAACTTTTAACGCGTGTATTAAAGGATGGAAAAAAATTTAAGTCAATTATGATACATATTTATAAAGTACAAGATGTTTTTTGTATTATGCAAATAAAATTATTAAATTTATTGCACTCAAATAAGACTAATATTAATTTAAACTAAACTAATAAAATTTTCATTTTAAAACATATAATTTTATATTTTTTTCATAAAACACAAGTAAAACGTTTTTCCAGTAATAAACTTACTTTGTAATTAATGCTGAGGATAGTAGAAAGTATAAAACAAATAATTTAATCATTTTCCAAACATACAGAGCAGACTGTATTCATATGCTTTAAGCATATATTTGTTTTACATTGAAGGCAAACACAATTTGTTTTTAAATCTTTTACCCGTGGACAAACAGTGCAGAGCCCTTTTATTGGTGAATTAATGCTTTTTTTTTACTATCTTCTGTGTCAGTAAAGCTTATTTTGAATTTTTTTGTCAATTATTTGTTTCCGTTAATTTATTTGTTGTTTCTTGCTCAAAGTTTCTTCCAATTCTTGTGCCGTATCCATGAGATGAACAGATTGTTTAATATGGTGCTCTTCTGAAATTACACAGTCTCCGAAATCACTCAGTTCATCCTCAGAATCTGTCGATACAGTATCTAATAGATGACCGAGTCACTGTTGCTCCCTTTTCCATGGAATTTTTGAAAAACGCTTTTAAAAATTTTAGCAAAAAATAATGTTTTACAAATATTTTTAAGTCTTATATTATTTTTACACTACAATTATTGACATTTTAAATAAGATATATATGCATATTAATATATTTGAAAAGAGAATATTAACGGTAAGAGTGAAACACTTACCCTATTTTAGTTGCTTTGAGAACGAAAATATAACTCAATCACTCGCGGGGTGCTCTCAGCACCCCGGATAAACTTTTGAAGGTCATTACGTTTCAATCGTCCGTGAGAGAGTGATTGCATCAGGCCTGAAGTTTTAATGACCCAAAATGTGCAGCTACAGAAAAATTCGCGGTACTGCGCATTCTTTGTGGAATTCTATTAAGCTTTTCTTGTTGCTGGGGTGTGCACAGCAGCTCACGCGAGTGATCGCGGGTTAAAAGGTGTTGAGTTTTCTTAAAAAGAAGACACAATTAACTGGTGTTAAAATCAGAATTTGGAGAGAAAAAAAGAGTTTTATGGGTCTTTAACTATAACGGAAAAATTAATTGGAGGCCTACCAAGGAATTATATGAAAATTAAAAATTTAAATAATGAAATTATCTATAGACACGTATATAATATCAATTATATTGCCCTAAATGAAAAGAAAAATAAAACGTTAAGTTCTATTTTTGATAAAACTCGCGCGACCTTTCCATTTATTTATTTTTCAAAAAAATTTGCAGTATGTCTTCTTACAACGCCCTTAATAGTTTACAACATAAAACTTAATTTAATTGAAAAAATTGATTCTTATATTGCAAAAAATGAATAAATGATTAATCAAAATTTTTAGTAAATCAAAAAGTTTAATGTATTCTTATATTAGAATCGAAATAAATGGCTATTATTTTGTTTAACTCCTCATTTATAAAATACCTTATAAACTTAGACTGTCAGTAAAGAGTTCGCGCGCATAAGTAAAGAAGCTCATATTTCCATTTTCATGTGCTTCATTGAGGTGCAGCACTGCATACAGATTCGTACGTACAGATCGTGGAATTATAACAGAAATCTTAATACATTTAAGTAAGCTTAAATTAGCACAGTGAAATCAAAATCATATTTCCTATTAGAGTCTCAAATCTTGGTACTCAATAACTTGACTTTCCGGATAACTCGGTCTCACCCTTGCAGGTCGTAAGAATCCAGACAATAAGGAAGGCAATTGGAGAGAGACATTACGCATTTAAAAAAATAGGCATTGTTTGTAAAATTGGCTACTTTTCACTGTAGAAGCTGTATGCCTTCTAAACTTTACACTACACTCAGTGGCGCAACAGCCCATAAGAGCCAAAGCCTACTATTCACATCACAATTTCCGTAACCAGGTGCGCAGAGTGCATGAGCAGAGTCTCGAGTAAAAGCCTGATATTTTTATCGACCCATGGAAGGAATGAAAGGCTGAGTGGACCTTGACCACAGCCCGGGATTTGAGTCCCGTACCTGTGGTATGGAAATGCGATACGTTACCACTCGACACCTAGGCTGTAGGCCTTCATAAAGTGTTTTTCTAAGGTTTGGCTTATCATCTAAATTACAGTATACAATGTATTTATTAATATTCGCTTTCATGTAGTAAATGCTCTATGCCTTTATCAAGTACACAATTTCTGTTTTTGAAGAATATTTGAACAATTTATTTTATGTTGTATTCTCATGTAGTGCAGTACATACATTTCTAGTACAATATTTTCTGACGAAATGCTGGTATTTATTTTTAAACGCTTTTTTAATCCCGGCATTTCCAAAAACTCGGCCACCCTTCGGTCCGCATTAGTTTGAATTTTTAGGATACTACAACAGATTCCAAACATATACAGATCCAAAGAGTGGCGGTTGCCCTCGCACACGTGAAACGGTCATAATATGTCAGCCATAATTGATAAGAGAGTGCTGATGTATACTACAATTTTGATTTATACCAGAAGTTTTAGCTTATCTAATACATGATCCCAATTTCCTTTTGCATCAATACTTACAATTTTTTCTAAATAGGAACCAAGACACATAAATCTGGAATTATTCATTTCGGTGTTTCTATAATTCCAGTGATTCCATTTTGCAATTCTGTATCGTAATCAAATAGTAGGGAAAAGTTACATAACGTTAACTTTAAAATAAATGATAACAAAATGAAATTAATTTGTGTAATGAACAAGTGCTACGTATCAAGCGCCTCATCATGCAGTTATCAATAATAAATATATTACACATCTGCTTCAATGAAAATAAAATAGAGGTTTTTTCTCTTTTTTTAAATGTACAATATTTTGGAAAATTTCAAGCAAATCGACGTTTAATTAAAATAGGTACATTTTTAATGAATTTAAATTATACTATTTTTATAGTTCATTACTTACTATTTTTTATTTCTTTTATGATAAATTAAGTTTGTTTTGATTTGTTTCAATAAATAATACTATTAAACCAATTTTTTAAATACGTTTTAGCTTCATTGTGCAATTTCAACTATGCTAAAGTGTAAGTTTTTTTCATAAATAGTCCAAGCCTAATCCTGAAAGCAATAGCGGGATCCTGGGATTTTGATAATGTAATCCCGGGATCGAAAGTATAGCACGAGATTGTAATCCTTATTTAATCGTAATAATTATATATAATAATATTCATATAATATAAAATATTAATAATAATAATAATAATAATACAGTATAAATAATATAATGTAATTATTACAAATAAATAAAATAATATGATATAATTATTATATATAAATAAAATATTGTAATAATAATAATTACAAATAATAAAAATTGTTTTTTAAATTACTTTTTTAATTATATTATATTATAAATAAAATGATTGCATAATATATATCAAAAATAGTAAAATATATCAATACATAATTGCTGATAACTTGCAATATTTCAAAAATTGCAATTTCCATTAATGAACTTCATGAAACAATGAACTCGTTTTGGATACAACATCTAAAAGTAAAATAAATGCAGATGCGCAATTTGCAGCAATAATTTAAATCACAGCCATCATATATTCTTTAAAAAAATATTCTAGTACTAACCAAGTTTATTAGAATCATCCATTCTCGAAAATTGCACAAAAATGACAGATGCTTCTAGACTGAAGGACAATTGTAATGAAAATGGTTAAATTTTTAAAGAAATCGGATACAAACAGTCCACGGAAGAAAACTGTAAAAAATTAACTATAATATACTTCATCGCCGCCCATCCGGTATAGTGGTCAGTGAAGCTGACTGCGGTGCCGCAGGGACTGGGTTCGAATCCCGGAGAAAGCATGGATGTTTGTGTTGTAATCCTTTCTTCTGTCTGTGTTGTTTACCCCCGTGTTATACGTTCGGTGGTGCACGGGGTTTATAAATGTTAAAAAAAAAATACTTCATCTCCTTGGCATCCACATGACCAAACGGTAAAAATATCAAGGTATATATTGCAATGTTATCGCCCATCTTGGCGAACATGAACAACAACTTGGCGCGTAGCACTGGTACATCAAATTAGCATCCACAAATTAAAAGTCATTTTTTTTTATTTTGAATATAAACACTTCTATAATATATTTCAAAATAGCTATTCTAAAATTTCCTGTTATAATTCAGAGCAACGCGCAAATATTAGACAATTCCATTCCGTCAACCATTCGAATGCATGGTAAACGATATAAAAACATTTTAAGAATCACTTATACCGTTAGAAGCTACTTAACAATGCGGAGAGACATTTTAATTTTATTTTTAATGCTTTAATGGTTTTCTTGATTATCCCCAAGACCTGATTCGAATGCCTTATAACCTTTTATTCGATAGGAAGCGTTCTGTTCTTGATAACGAGATCTTGACCCTAAAAGCGTCCTCAAGGGAAATCATTGAGAAGACAGAAGCCAGACAGTAAATGGAAGTCCTTTTTTTGTCTCCACTTGGTTCACTCTCGGGATATCTTAAATTAATGAATATTGGCGATTCTAAAAGAGAGACGAGAACATTGTTTAATTGGCCAATGGAAGCTATTTCGAATCGAAAAGGAAATATGACTCCATTCTCGCAGAAAGGAGGAGTTCGCTCGTATTTTTTATCATATTTTTTCACTTAAAACCATAGTAGTTTCTTGTGATTAAGTATTTCAGAGTGAATCTAGCAATTAAGAAAGAGTCTCCAGTATCCGGAATTACTCTCGATGCATTACTTCAGAACAGCGCATTGAAATGTACGAATGTTTTTTGGCTATTTTAAGAATTAATGTTCTCTAAAAAATCATATATTGACAGGAAGACAAAGAAAATGTACTTAAATCAAACGTAGAGAAATAAATTTAAAACAAGTTTTTTTTTAAATATTTATTTTTATACTTGTACAAGTAGAGAGAGAGACTCCGTTGACCAGTTGTCATATGCGACAACAACAATTATCAATGCTAATTTTTTAATGGAAAAAAAATATAACTTTTTTTTTGACTAAGTACTTTTTAAAATACTTTTTTTTTTCATAAAGTTTAATAACTACCTAAAAATACTCTTGAAATAGATCAATAGAAATAATAAAAGTTTTTAACGATCCGAGAATTTTTTAAAATTTATATTTTAGGCAGGTTGCTTCTCAAACTTTTTATATTTGCGACCCAATATTCAATCATAAGTTTCAAAGACAGAGGCTACTCAGATATTTCTACTATGACAACTAAAATAAAATAAAACCTCCATAGTTTAAAAAATTGCAGAAAACAAAAGAAGAAAACATCAGATACAAACAACGTCCATAAAAAGAATCCATCCATCACCAGAAAAATAATATAGATGCAGAAATTGTGATTTAGGAGTAGCTGTTGTTTTTTCATTGAAATAGTAATAAAAATTCAAACTTTCGGTTGTTGTTTTAAAAAAAAGATAATTGGAAAATGTCACGACAACGTGATCTACCAGATTCCAGGGCTTGGCATATTACAGGGAGACTGGAATCCAGACAAATAAAGGCATATTACTGGGAGACTGAAATCCAGACAAACACAAAGTACTGTAGTGGGCACCATTGTGGACGGAAGAAGTGTCATTGCAAGACTGTGGAATTCATTCCCAGAAACCGAGCATATTTGACTTTGGCCAGGAAAAGGTCGTCCACGTGATACCACAGCAAATAATGATTGCCATGTCCTGTTAACAGCTCGTCCAGACAGAGCCACCTATGCGACACATATTCAAAGACATTTTATTTTGGTAACAAAAGGAAGAGCCTCACGCCAAACAATCCTAAATGGGCTTTATGCAGTTGATCTGCATGCACTTAAGCCAATGGTGTGCATTCCGTTGGCAGCATGACGACATGAAGCCTGAAGAGAAAGGGCTATTGAATTTCCAGATTGGATGTATTTGTGTCCAAATGATTGGAGTCAAGTCCTGTTTACGGACGAGTACCGATTAAGGTCAGTGTCTGACACTAATCATGTTTTGAAATGGCAAGAAAGGAGCATTCAAAGTGACACTATATCCATTCAGGAAAGATAACATAACATATGAGGTAGTTTGATAGTATGGGCTGGAATCAACATATCATTCACCATGGCAATCTGACAGTTCACAGGTATGCAGACGAGATCCTGAAGCCCATTGCCATACCTTGAATTGCAGCTATTGGAAATTATTTTCTTTTAGTGCAAGATATTGCCAGACCTCATCCAGCTTGCCTTGTGAAGAGCTTTTTTGAAGTAGAAAAATACAGCGTGTGGGTTAACCAGCATGCTTTCCTAATCTTAATCCAATCGAGCATGTTTGAGAAACCCTCGAATGACCAAGACATCTCATTACTGTACAAGACATAGGGATTGTACTTCGTCAAGTGTAGAACAATATTTACCAGTACCAGTCTCATCCATAACATCATAGCCATCTTGCAAAACAGTTGTGTGGTAATCTCAGCAGTTCCAGGGGACCACACACAATATTAAACATCCTGCATTATTTCCAAACACAATCAGTTTGTTTTCATTTACATATAGCTAAATTGTTGCCAAGAAGCATCATTTCATGTTCTTCCTAACCATTCTAAAGAATTCAGGTTCTCATACAATTGTTTTTTGCTTCTTTTTTCGGTATTGTGTTTTATTACACGTGTTTATGCCCATGCATGGCTATCACGCAACAATTCTTTAAATTTTTGTTTGTTCCCTTAATTTTTTTGAGCAGTCTGCAATCACGTGTTTCCAGCCAATCATTTCACATATTCGTATGACGTCATAGTCACATGATAGATGCAATTGCTTGTCTCCCTCCAGTCATCACATGCGCTTCACCGTTGCCAAATTTTATTTCTTACAGAAACTTTCTTGTGAAGAAACATGTTTATGGACAATAATACTGTACATAAGTAAGCAAAAAGCGTTTGATTCATAAGTACACATATAATAAAATTTATTTATTTTTGAAAAATTCTTTGAAGAATCATTATATTTTTTAAAAGTTTACTTTACAACAAGTAGAACAACAAGTTCAAGTCTAATGTCACACAATTTTGAATTCAATGAAGACCACGTGACTGCATTATCAGCGACGCGATTAACTTAGCAGATATGAAATTTGTCATTACTTTCATTTATTAAAACTTATGTTTAGTATTCAAACATTAATATATTTTCAATAAAAATGGATATCTGAACTATTTTAAACATAAAAGGGAAAGTAGAAATTAAAAACAAAAGAAGAACATAATATTTTCTTCATTAAAAATTAAAATGTGGTAAGAGTATATTTCTAGAATTCGAATGAAAATATATAGTTATATCTATAGAATTTTTTTTAAAAAAAAATCATCCGAATTGTGTCTTTTTTCGCCATGCTTTTATTGCTTTCTTGCATGTTCGTCCGGGGGGAATTTTGTAATTGATATTAAACTAACAACCCAAAGAGCTGGCGACTTGCAATTTGGACCATAGCTCAGAACAGGATGATAATGCATGGGAATGTAAAAAAAGAAGTTAAAATCTCAAACCCGGGTCCCCGAAGAGGCAGACCCAATTTCGACAGGAGTCCCCTAACTCCAAAACTTACACGAAATTACACAAACAAATACCACCTGCTGATAACACTGGTCGAATTGCGTCTATGTATTCAATTTCGGGGCTCTGGGTTAAAAGAGGGTCACCCATGTCAACGAGACCCGCACCCCTCCCCCCTTACCTGCAAAAAAGCAGTTGGACATTGCTCAAACTTATTTGAACGATATGCTAATTACCCAAGAGAACAAGAACATGACTAAGAATTTTTAAAATGAGTCTACTTGAATTTGCAATGAATTTTGAACCACTTTATGCAAAGAAAGTGGGAGACAGTGAAGAAAGTAAACAGAACATCTGGCGATTTTGATTCGGATAGAGAAATCCACATATAAACAACTCGCGAGCCAGTTGATGCGCATAACACAGCTGTCCTTGACCGATATTGAGCCTAATAATTGCAAGTTTTCAAAATTCGGTCTCAGGATTTTCTGATAAATACGACGAAAATTATGGATAATGTAAACATGAACAACATTGTATTAGGTGATATCAACAAAACTGGAGGATTACAAAAATAGTTAGAAATTTTCAACGGAACAAGTATGATGCTTCACTCGAATATTAATTTAGAACAAGGACTTGTAAATCGTGCAATGGGTATTATGAATGACTTTATTGGCCGGTATTTCGCCGCGATCAGATCTACAGTACTGTCATTCCATCTGTTTGTATCGAATTTTGTAAAGATGGAATTATTTAGATCAAGCCTGAATCAATTCGGTTTCCAGCACCCTCGAAATTACGGAAAAATCGAGCGAACACAACGTCCACTAATGCTATGCTGGATTTGCACGGTCCATTAAAGGCAATGATGTGCAGTGGATCATGCTGTTGTATACTTCGAATCTTCCCTATTTGCTAAGGAACATGCATCTGTCGCGTTCAGTAGTGTCAGATCATTAGATGAATTAAGAAGAGTAGATCTCTTTTGCTCGGAACTCACAGGCACGTGCAATGAAGGAGATGGAACGTATACGACAATTCAGACCTCAATCATCATGAATAGAGTCATAAATTTAAAATTTCGACAAACGGATTTCACATTGATTGTTTTTAATATTTGAATATAAGTTTTATAAAAACTTATTTTCGCTTGCTTCTTTAATTTATTTCTAAAATAATAATTGAATAGCTTGATGGATTATTGGTAAGTAAGAATGCCATTTTTCTATTTCAAATATAACCAAATGAAAAAAAACACTAAGATAAATCTGAAATTTATAGCATGTCTTTCAAATTACGTCTTCAAAGTATTTAAAATCAATTCCAAAATTTCATTCACATAAACCTAAAAAGTAGAAAATGATAATAAAATAAAAATAAATTAATGCACCATATTTTTAAAATGGACATAAAAGTATAAAATAATTTCTCTAATACTTATGAAGGATAAAACCGCATACGGATTTCTAACTTTTTCCTAAATTATCCTGAAAACTTATACTTGGCAATTTTTGATAGCTATTAAAGTACTTGAAAGGTTGAAAAAGAAAAACATGGGGCACATGTAATGTATAACTATAAAGAGTGTAGAGAGAAGCTATCATAAAATAACTTAATTATTGCTTCACATTATTTGCGGTTGCAATAAATTTGTTAGTTGAGATATTAATGTATTAATTATCTACTGAAAGCACCCCATGTTTTTCGTTTCCAAACTTACAGGTATTTTAATAGCTATCAAAAATTGCCAAGTATGAATTTTACGGAAAATTTAGAAAGAGTTAGAAGTCTGTATGTGGTTGTATCCTTCATACGGATTAGATAAATTATTTTGTACTTTTTAGTCTGTTATAAGAACATGGTACATGACATTTTTTTTTTAAATTTATCTTTTTTATAAATAAAAGATTCTTTCTTAAGATTTTTTTCCTTGAATTTTCTAAATATAATTAAATCCAGTGATAAAATATGCTCACACTTACCGTTAATGAAACAATTACAACTCCCTGAGGCATTTATTTGTTTAACTTTTGGGGGGAAAATCTCGAGAAAGACGAAACTTTCTTCTTAATGAAATTCTCCACATACCTCGAGACGTGTATTTTAAACAAGTTTCCTGGACCAACAGCATAAAAATGCAAGTAAATAAGTCAGATAAGTAGAATTTTATCCACTCTTGCGTTTTTCTCGGAACAACTTTCTCCTGTAAATAAGACGTTTTATTTGAAGAAAAAAAATTATAATAAGTAGTAATACATATTTTTTAATCTTTAAACAGAAAAAAAGGAAGTTAAATTTATTTACTCAAAAAATAATATAGGATGTTTTTTTTTTTACATTGAAGAGACTTAATTGTATAAAGGTTATTGGTTTCAAATAAAAAAAACAATTAACTGAAATTAAATAAAAGTGAGTTAATATGTTATTCTTATTGTCTTTTTATTTAACAACAATTCAGAAACAATGAACTGCAAATATTTCTTCTTTCATGTCATATCGAATTTTAATATAATTAAAAATAATGACGATTGCCGATTATCTTCGCATTGTGGAGTGATGTAAGGATCAAAAACAGATTTTTCTCTTTTGATTTGAATCGAACAATTATTGTTTTGCTAATACAATATTTTAAAAAGTAAAATGAAATTCGCTGATCTTTATTTTTATCCATATGTATTTATTTTTTCGTTTGTAATTTATAAATTAATCACAGAACACATTTTGTGCTTGAATAAACTTGTAATTTGTAAAGTGCATATTTTTTTATACATCCATTTGAGTGTTGCATGTTTTATATCAAATATGCTTATATATAGAAGACATCGTTCAACTACAAAATATCATCAATCTTTGAAAGTCTTCCTTAGAACTGTATTAAAAATTCAAAGACGTTGTGATTGTATTAAAAAAATCTATACAGAACCAAATACACTAAAAAATGTGAAGTGTTCAATGCATTTTTATGCTTGAATAAAGAAAAAAAATATGTTCATGTTTTCATTCGAATGGTCATATATATGCCTTATTATACATGGTATCAAAACATTGCTGTGAAATGTTGTATAGATTTTTTTTTTATTTTCAAAGTTGTGAAATAAGTGTAATGTCATTGATACAGACATTAAATTGGAAACATTACTAAATGAGATGAGTTATAAACAAAACAAAAAACTTAATAAGACCTGAACATCTTCAAAGCGTGGTGCTCTGTATTCGGAGAAGTACAAAGTCAAAAAAGAAACTAAGTTTCTTTTTACATAAACGTTCAGACGACCTCTGGTGGTTACAATAAGAATTCGTCAGGGAATTCTTAATAATAATTTCAACTCTAACGAACAAATGGCATTAATGAAGTACCAATTTAATTTATTAAATTTAATGAAAGATATATTCTTAAAAAAATATATTGTTTTATTATTGTTTAAATATTATATAATCCACGCGATTTTATAATTTAGTAAACAAGTTTCATGGGAATATTGCTTTTAATTTATAATCTGATGCATAAAGAATTAAGATATTATATTCTTTCTATATTCATTTAGAAATTAATTTACTTATTATAAATCGAAATACTGTTCCTAAATTAAATTATTAATACAAGAAATGGGATTTAGTTCAAGATTTGAAAGAAAAGATATATATATATATATAGCAAATGTTTGCTTTAAATCGTCCCATGAACCAAATTTATTAAAAACATTTTTATGACTGAAATATACTTCTGAAGCTACTCGTTTGATATCTAATAATATTCAACGATAAAACACCCTCAGTACTTTTAACTAGCTTTCAAATTCCAAGCAAGAGTTCGTGTCTAGCTTATTAACATAACTCTTTGTTCCTTTTAGAAGTACATTTTCTCACTATATATCTTGACATGTTCCGTTCTGAATTAATTAAATGTTCTCATGTTTATTCCTCACTATATAAAAATTATATTCCTAATACACTCTTGTCCAATGCATGCAATGAAATATATCATTTTAAAGTACACCTTTATGAGAGGAACTATGCTTCGTAGAAAATGTCAAGTCCATGATTCGCTTTTTAAAAAAATACCTTTAACTGTTCTCTTTTAAAATTATTTAGAATTTTGGTTAAGCAATAAGAGAACATTATAATTAATTGAAATTCAACCGGCAAATGTGTTTGTTTTAATTTCAATGCTTTCGCTTACTTCTCTACTTGATTACTGATAGTCTTTATAATTGAAATTATTTTTGAAAATTTGGATTTTTTTTAAAGTTTTTGACTTTTTTGAAAAACTGAATTACTTTTTGGCAAATTTCTCCTTTATAAAATAATGTAAGATATGGTGACACAGCAAAATTTCTGAACGAAGATTATTCCGGCAGATGATACCATAGCCAGATCTATCTAAGTCTTTAATAGGACGTGGTCGATAATATCAAGCGCACTTTTTATACAGCGCTGCCTATTGTTGCGAGTAGAATGTCTCAGACCAAGACATGGCAAAAACGACCGTGGCTGTTCGCGTGGGATTTAACATTTCGTAAAATTACAAAATCATTTGCCTGTTTCACACATTACGATAAATTTTATATATCTGACAACTGATCAATGTTTTGACTAGAATTTTGTAGAATGAAAGGGTAAACAGTATAATTATGATGAATGTTTCATTTTTTTCTTTCTCTCTGAAGATTATTAGAAGGAATTTCAAAAAGTTGATGGCTTGTGACCAGCATAGAACAAGTGACTTTCATGTTGATTGCTCGTCATATTGTTGACGATTCATTCAATTTACCTAAACTAGAATTTAGAGAGAAAACCTTCGGTATAAAGTTTGAATTTAGTATAATTTGTAAAATTATTTTTAGTTATTACGAAAAGAATACTGATTTAACTATTGCTACAGTTAAGACAGAAATGCCGAAAAATATTTTTTGTAAAATGTTTCAGGGTAAAATATTTGATAAAGACAGTCAATGATTTACATAAATTTGTAAAATTTGAACACACGATGATTGATTTGAGAACTTCAATTTGAAATGATGATATATTCAGATTTCGTAAGGAAATATTGAACTTCAATAATAGATAATAAAAGGGATTGTAGAAAGCAAAAGAAACATATTCAGAATTAGAACTTGTTAAAAGTCAGTTATTTCAGCTAGAAAAAGATAATAAAAATTAGTTTGAACAAATAAAACATGTTCACACTTAAACGATGAAAGTATAAACGAAACCGGAAACATGGAATTTATTTTTCACTTCAGTCGAAGTCCCTTTACTCGTTTTAATCTTTACAATTACAAAAAATGGTGGGATCTGGTGTAATCAAATTCACATTATTCATTCCATATCGATAGATAAGGAATGAATTAATTCAGAACTTATGTAATAAATTATGTACTTACGTGTACTGTTGTTTGTATAAAATGTAATACCATGAAGGAGTCATTAGAACTAAATAAAATTTAACGTACAAAAGACTTGTATTAGTGAAAATAAATGACGAAATTTTTCAAAGCAAAAAACAATATTAAATGTCCGATATCCTTATTTGGTGTAGCCACTATGCACTGCAATAAGTGTTGCTATACGACGTAGTAGGGAGATAAACAGATTTTGAATGTCTGATTGTTGAAAATTCCATATTGCTAGCATGCGCAGCAAAAGCTTATCTTTTGAAGCTGCAGGACGAGGAACACGAGCGATTTGTCGAGCAACCAAATCCCTCACGTGCTCATTAAGCGACATGTCCGGCGAAAAAGCAGACCAAGGAAGAATTTTCATGTGTTGGGCTAAACAGAAGTTTCGAACAGCCTTTGCAACATTTTGGCTTGAATTTTCCTGCTGAAAGGTAGTTCCAGGGATGCCTTAAAGGAAGGGAACGACTTTGGTCTGTAGCACTTCACGTACGCATACCTGTTGCTATTGAGATTACCCTCAATTCGTATCAAATTGGATCATCCATGATATGAAATCACAACCCAAAACATAACTCCAGGTGTTATTCCACTATGTCGTTCGATAATGCTCTCTGAAACGCAGCATTCAGCGGCATAGCATCTAACACGAATGCAACCATCATGGTCCCACAAATTGAAGATTGATTAATCTGTAAAGACGATTTGGTGCCAATCAGCTTGCCAGGCTCTATGCTCATGAGCCCATTGCAGACACAACCATCGATGGTTTGCAGTGAGGGGAATCCTGTATAAAGCACCTTTGCACGCAATCCCTTGCGCAGCAGACGTCGATGAATTAAAGAAGCCTACATTAATAATACACCTGTAGCAGTAGACCAACGTGCTGCCTGGATGAAGCTGTACGGTCATTCACCACCATAAGGATCAAGTGTCGATCGTCACTTGCTGACGTCATCTTCCATCGTCCACTGCCAGTTTTTTCCAGTTGCTTGGGGCTCGTTGGTTGGTCCACTGCTTCCAGTTTCGTATCACTGTGGAACTGTTCCTTTGCACACGAGCTTATATTGCTCGATAAGAAAATCATCTTCTAGAAGGCCGATAATCCTCCTTCTTTCAAACTTCGTAAGAAGTTGCAATTTCTCCTTAATTCGTCGTGGATGCATACTCAGGTCTCAAAAAATGTTCGCCACTAACAAATAATTATTAACTATTTTCAACGTCCCTCTACAGCCCTCTATTAATACGTTTTCAGCATCAATTCAGAGACCACTGCGCCCGCCACGCTTGCGTGGTGACTCTGAAACCCTACACTTTTACGTAACATTCTATAATGGATATTTGCTGCAAAGTTCATTGAATTCTGGTGATTCCTCCATGGCATGGCATTTTTTACAAACAGTAGTGTATAAGGTTATTGACAAATTCGTCAAATTAAAAGATGTCTCTAAATATCATGCTATCTAGCCAAAAATAGAAAACTGTCCATGTACAAAAGCACTAAAATCTTGTTCTCACTGACGGTAATATGTTTGGGCATATTTGGCGAAATTGATTTAGGGTGAAATATATAAGCACCCTAAATCCCCTTTTGTTTCTAAGCAGTTAAACATAATAAATATAAAATAAAAATTTATCATCATATTCCAATGGATTAAATTCATGTGCAGTCATAGTTGTATGGTAACTACAATCATGTCTTTTCAGCCAATAAGTTCATCTTCCTTATGTTGCAACTTTTGCTTTTTAGAAAAACTTTCTTTTAAAATTGCATAAATTGGCAAGAATAATAATTTACTTATGTAACCAGAATGCACCTGATTTAAATGCACATATTTAATAAAAGTATTTATTTTTTTAATTAAAAAAATTGGATCTTGCTAATACTAGAATACCATTACGCAATTTTCAAATTTGAAAATTTTTATTTGAACTTTATAATTAGAACAATAAGTACAAATTTAATGTCAGTTTTAAATTCAATGGAAAACACATGATCATTTGACAGCCATGGATTTAACTCAATATAACTTAAGTGCCACCTTGACAATCTTTTTTATTTATCTTTACCCACGTTTGAACTGTTTTCATTTCATAAAAAATGAATAACTCATATGTAAATTTCTTTTTTTTTAGAAATTGTGTGTAATTTTCCTGTGAATATCTGCTTCTATGTAATTTTCCGTTAACCACGTAAGCGGTCAGTTATTTATGCCCAAATTGACCAAAAAAAGGCGCATTTTTTATTGCATATAACTAAGTATAATACTCAACAGAACTCAAAAATGGTAGAATTTTATTTTAATTTTAATTTTACGTTTTAGCCTTATTTTATATTTTATAATCGTGGATCACAAAAAGAAACCTAAATCTTTACTTTCTAGCATACTATGATGAATGTTTCATTTATATTAAAAACTTTCTCTGATGCTTACAAAAACTTCATGTTCGTACCTTTTTTTAGGTGGTTAAGGATTTTGTGTGCATGTGGATATATGTGTGTATGTGGATGCACACACAATTTAAAGCTTAGTATACTACTAACTCTTACATTGTAATGTAGACAGTGATAATATCTGTTTCTTTGAATTATCTTTAAGTTTTCATTTCTTTTCAAGCAATGAAATGCATATTGCCTTACCGATTCCTGTTCTTTATGAAATATTTTCAGGTTTTCAATGAAAATTCCGGTTTTTACCACAAAGAAAATCCTGCATAAGAAGTATTTCAGTACCATAGATAAACTATTTTTCCAACTACTAATACTAATAATCTCACTATAAAAATTAAAAATGTGCGCAAATCAAAGATAGAAAAAAGGGAATACCTGTGTGTAACCGACAGTGTGCGCAAACCGGTAAAGCGGTTAAATTACTGCAAATATAAAAGTCATTCCCCAGCAGAAATGCACCTGAAGCGTTTAGCTTAAGGTAACTGGGACGTCTTTGGTAGTAAAAATGAACATTTTTTACACCAAATTTAAAATAAACTACTACTACTAATAAAAAAAATAATAATAAAAATAAACTAAATAATAAAAGCAACGGAAGTAAAATACTTATGGTGAATTATCTATATATTTATATACCTGTTGATGTAAAAAAAAGTTCTATTTAAGGGGTATCGGAACGCTCTATACTGATAATGTTAAAAAGGGCTTTTTCAATGTGTTTTTTCTAAACACCTGTTGGAAATACAATCCCCAAATTTTTTTTGCAAGTTAAGCATACATCAGATATTATACTGAATGAGCTTTTTGAAATTTCCATTAGTTTTTCTTTAAAATTTTTTTATTTGATATATAGTGAGAAAACAGTGTTTTTCGACAGAAAAAAAAAATAAATGTATACAAAAGTTTGCTAAAATCTCTCTTTCAGTATATACTAGAATATATAAAGAATGTGTGATGTAAGTTTTGTTGACATCAGATATATACTTTCTGAGAAAAGGTACATCGAACCTTCACAAGTGACATTTTGAGAAAAACACATTTTTATTAAAAAAAGTTACCTTATCAAAACATTCCAGCTCCATATTCCAAATTTTAAGCATTTTTTAAATTTTCATCTTCTTGTTTCATTCTTTTAAGTTTTTTTACTTTTCTAGTCTCCTTAGTTTTCTGTAAATTGGCATATCTTACCCTTGTACTGCTCTCTTTGTCGAGATGTTCCATGCAGCAAGCATATCGCATAATATACTCTCTCTATGTTAAGTTTTTTTTAAATATTCAGCTTTGTTGCATTCCCTTTATTAAAGGATGCAATAGCATCATATCTACCAAAGGAAAGTGTTTCTATGTGCACAAATGTCATTTTGGGGACACGAGACCAAATAACATCATTAATGCTTTCATTCGGATTCTGCGTGTTACCATGCAAGCATTTTTTCAATAATTCTGGATCCGAAAGGTCCCTAAAAATAGGCCTAATGGCTTCTTCTTCTGTAGCACGACAGCCCGGGGTGGGCCAAGGCTTTCCTCAGAACATCTCTCCATCTTGTCCTCCGGGAGGCGACAGTTCTCCAATTGGTCACTTTCAGCACTTTAAAATCTTCTTCCACACAATTAGTCCATCTCAGCTTGGGTCTCCCTCTGGGTCTGTTCGAGATGGGTTTATAATTAAAGATTCTTGATGTCATAGATGAGGGATCCATTCGACAGACATGTCCCGCGAATCTCAAGCGGCATATTTTGATGTAGTTGACGATGTCAGATTCCTTAAAGAGTCTGTTGAGTTCAAAGTTGTACCTGTGTCTCCAAATTCCGTTATCATTCATAGCCCCAAAGATCTTCCTCAGGACTTTCCTTTCAAAAATAACAAGTTGATTTGTCTGGATCTTTGTTAGAGTCCAGGTTTCACATCCATAGGTGAGAACAGGTCTTATAACAGTTTTATACAAAATAACTTTTGTAGATCTTTTTATCAATTTCGATTTTAAAAAAGTTCCAAGGCCATAAAGGCAGCGATTAGCAGCAAGAATTCTTCTTTTTAGTTCAAAGCCTATGTCATTACAAGAGTTAACATTGGAACCCAGATATGTAAAACTGTCAACCAGTTCGACTTTAAGATTTCCAACTTGAAGGGCCACAGGGCTCATTGCATTTGCCACAGGCATGTATTTAGTTTTATCTGCATTAATGTTAAGATGTATTTTTTCAGCAGATGCTTTGAGAGCGCTGAATGCTTCCATTAAGGCACTTTTTGTTCTTGCGATTATGACTATATCGTCAGCATAGGCTAGAATTTGTACAGGTTTGGTAAAGATAGTGGCCCTCGTGTTGATACCAGAGTCACGAATGACCCACTCAAGAGCTAAGTTAAACAAAAGACAGGCGAGGCTAATGACTTCAACAACAGCAAATGAAAGTTTATGTTTGTTGAGATAAAGTTTATTTTCCAATTGAGCCTTTTTACACTGACACCATGTGTCAAGACCTGATGGACAAAATCCATGCTGTGGATTTTTATCCGTAGATATTTTGTGAAGAAATATTGCCCATATAGCTTGTTTCATACACTTTACATTTGATAAATTTCTTCGAATGACAAGACCATAATATGTTTGCAATTGATCAATAGTTGCTTTTGTTGATCTATTTTTGCCACATAATGCTTTGCCATCTGATAACTTTTGCCCCCTCATTTTTGCTTTGAAACGTCAAAGACGAGATCCCATCCGTTTCATAACATGCCCTAAAGATATTTTAAAAAATGACGTCAAACTTCAAGCTGACCGAAGAGGAAGTGCAATGTTTACCTTTTTTCTGTCCATTTAAATCGGTGACTCGCGTTTAGACGATTCTTTAAAAACAAAATTTTAGCACTTCTAATTAAGCTAGAGATAAAAAAAAATGAGGTATTTTTGGAAAGGTAAGGAGCTGAAGAATTTAAAAATGCAATAACCTGATATTCACCTTTTAAAAAAAATTTACCTTTCCATCTCCCCTTAAATTACAAATAAATATGTATGAGCAATAAAAAGTAAATAACTATTTTTTTTTATTTTCAAGACATGTTTTTACCTTTACTTACCTTTATTGTGTACAGTTTGCATAAAGTCTACTGCATATATAGCTATAAAATTTTACAGAGTTTTTAAAAACATAAAAATCCATAAAATGAAAAAAATAAAATGTTATAAAATAAAAGTATAATTTTTTAAAAAAATGTTTATATTAAGTGACTTAAATTTACTTTGAATTTTATGTAGAACTTGTGCTATATCTAAAATTTGTAAATGTTTATTTGAAAAAAAATTCATTTTCACTTTGTTGAAAATCTGTGGATATAATAATATGCAAATCATCAGCACCACAGGTAAAGTAAATTTTGAGAAAAGTGTACCGGAGTTATCTAAAACTGCATTTTGAGAAAATTGCAAGTAAAGAAATTTTTATCTGGGATTTGTAAAAAATAATTTGTTTTAATACAACATAGAACTCTTTCCCTACTTCATCAACATGTGTTATCAACGATTCTCTCCTTCTTCCACTTAAAATACCAATGTTTATGTCTATAAGTTTTAATAATTTTTTACTTCACTTTGAACATCATCATTACAGTACATTACAAAATTCCCAACACATATTTTTATTATTATAAAAATACACAAAGAAAATGTCTTTTCTAAAATTTAAAAGGTCAATTCGGTGTCTAATTAAAATGAAATTCTTTTTTCAAAATCTTAACAAAGAATCCTCTTTTGTATTCATACATATGAATATTTATTTATTTTGATGTAAAATCAGTTAATAACATATAGGGATTTATTCTTGAGCATTCAAATGTTAACAATAAACAGTTAGGAAAAACGAAATGTTTATCTTACAAGCTTTGTATTTTAGAATAATCCTCAAGATCCACTTTGTACTATATCCACTTGATTTTTAATTTAAGAACTATACTGAGTATTTATAAATGCAAAACTAGACATAATTAAGATTTCAAAAAACTTGATTTTATTTTAGAATTTTGTAACTAATCATTCAACTTATCCGTAATTTTTGCACAAAAAACGTAAAATTTTCAATAATTTGGAACATATAATGCAGAAAAATTATATTATTTGCACCGAAAGATTAGTTTTTTACAATACGTATAATAAACAAAAATATGATCTTGAAAAAAGTGTGCCTAAATCATAGTTACATCACATTTCTGTAAAATTTTAAAATTCAATTTTCTAGTATCCTGTTTATCAAATTAACATAAATAATGCATCTGTGGATGCAAAAAAGGCCCTTTATTTTTTTCAAAGTAAAAAAAAATGCAACATTTGAAGCATGTTGACGTCCCAGTTACCTTAAATATATTTATATGTTGTGGACTATCAGATCACTCATATTGTCACGATATTTTTTAATACTTTAAGAGAAGAAAAAGATATAATTTATTATATTTCAGACATAGAATATATATCCATTCGTGCCAGAAACAATGTTAAATTCTCAATGGAGTGTTCAACTGCATGGTTTAGATATATATCTCCATTTATCTTATTCTTTTACTTTTATTCCTTTGAACCATTACGTAAATCCATTAAAACGCATGGAAAAAAGATTTAAAGAGTACATTCTTTCCAAAATACTGGTTTTCCTCTTTTACGGTATCCAGAAAGAAACTTCTCTTTCGAAAGCTGTGCTATTCGTGTGTCCGACTTGCCTGTCTAGAATGACAAAGTAGCAGGAAAAAGCTACTGAAATCTATCATTATACCTTAACTTTGTAACTAATCCATTGCTGTGGCTTCGGTTACCTAGCAACGGAAATTTATTCCAGATAAAAACTTTGATTTCGTAAAACGTAGAAAGTAACACTAAAACACGTTTGCCATTTTAATGGCATGTATATTTGGCAGTATAAAATAAGATATATGTTATGAAGCAGAGGTATTAAATTTCTGAAGTTAAAATTGGAATATTTTTCGTGATAATGTCGATTCCGATTTGTAGCAATTACTATTCATGTTTCAAAAGTAAAGTAATGTTAAAAATGTTTTGTTGTGTGAATGAGGTTTAATATTAACTACTATAGAAATATGTTTAGTATTTTTACTACTATCTCTACCTATTTTTATTCGTGTAATTTTCAAATCAAAAAGATTTGCTATTGTTTTGCAAAATGATAGCCTACACTTCTTGGAAATATTTTGATTTTAATAAATTCTCATATGTCGAGTTACACACACACACACACATATATATATATATATATATGCGCCAGGTTTGGAAAATTTAGCTTCAAAATTAAGTAAATAATAAACAGAAATAGAGCGAACTCTTTACTATAACGAAGGGATTTGACGGTAAATAAGACTACTTAAAGGTAGAAAGAGCGCTGACGTATAGAGGGACAGCCACTCTGAGCCATTATTGTTACTTCACGTCAACCAATGGGAAGACTTCTTCTTCTTCACCAGATTCCAGCAACCAAATCCTACGCCTCGAAGCCCCGCCTACTGGCACACCGCTGCTCGTCCAATAACCATGAAGAACAGCTCCAGCATGATATTCCAACATAGTCACTTCATCAAACAGAACTTTTAGCCAGATACGGGATTGAGGGTTCCTAGTAACCCATATACCCGGATAAATTTCCGTAGATTTCGTAGATGACGTAGAGAGAGAGAGAGCATAAGCGGAAAGACTGACTGGTGACTCCTAGCTGTGATGCTGTATTTTGTTCCACTCGGCTGCGCACCTAAGAGCTACCATGTTGGGTTCAATATGTAGAAAGAATAATAACGATGTTATTTTAGAGATGATGCTCTCTTCATTTTACCAGCGAGCCTAGGGCCTGTCATATATACATACAGGATGTCCAGGCTAGGAGTACCTATAAAAATATGGCTTATTATTAACGAACTACCATTCGAAAATTAAAGGAAAATAAATAAATAGAAAAAATCTGGAACGAAATTTTTATTAGGATCAATAGATTTCGATGTGTACACATTAATAACACGACAAAAATTTAAACCAATGTTACTCAAACTCTTTTTCCGTCGGGCAACATACATATGTATGTTGAGGGCCGCAACATGAGAGTTTATAAGAAGGCTCAGTAAGACCACGTGGATTTAAAAGGTGAAAAATTGATCAAAATATGTGAATTATTTTTTGGAGATTTTATTTTATATAAAACTGTATTAAACTATCTCAAACTCTACTCCCAAAAAATATGTTTTATGCATTTTTTGCCCAGTTATAATGTAATTTCGATTTTCTTTCATCAATTCTCCCCACTTCTTACAGAAAAAAGTATTTTGTTGCTGTTACAAATATTTTTTAACAAGGTCAATTTTTTTTTAAAAAAAAGAGCCATTGAAAACATTGTTTGTGCTTGGTTGTATAGTGACGAGTAAAATTATATATGTTTTTTAATATAGCATTTTTACGACAAATCAAACAATTTGTTTGTCCGTGTTTGTTTTTCAGTACTATATAGTCAAGATTGCAATCGTTTTGAAACAAAATTTACTTTTGGATGTTTTTGTTTGGAAGACATGAGGGTTAACTAAAACCTAGTTTCACCAATAAGATGTTCTAATGTTGTCTGTTAATGCTTACCGTTAAAGTTTTAAAAAAGTTATTCCGCAATTTGTAACAGCATGGCAGCGATAGTAAAATTGATAAAAGGGATTGTTTGATTGATAGAATTTCTTGCTAAATTAAAAACACATTGTTCTTAAATAATTGAATTTGTTAGTGCTGCGGTCCATAGCTAGGTCACTCAGAAAGGTCTGGCAGGCTATTTGCGACCCACGGGCTACAGATTTAGTATCGCTGATTTAAACGGTAATCTAGTCACTCTACGTGTTTCATAGTATATCAGGAGTTATTAGACGAATTGATTGAATGATACTCTGCTTCTACTCTTCCAGAGTTGGAATTTTTGTTTATATTCAACGAATTTAATGAATACCCAAGTAAAAGAGTGACATGAAGTCAAATCCGGAGACTTTGTTTGCAAGGAAATTGGGCTACCTCTCCCAATCCAACTTTAGTGAAATGTTCTATCTAAAAATGTGGCAACACCACAGTGATAATCTGTTGGAGAGCCATCCTGTTGGAACAAACACTTGGTGGAATTTGTGAAATAGCAAATTTTTGCAGCATATCAAGATAAACATGTCTTGTTTTACTGCCTTGTCTACGAAAAAGAAGGAACCAATGATTCCTTTTGTGTGAATTCCTAACCACACATAGACTTTAGGTGTATCCCTTTCGTATTCACACAGTTGGTGATTATTTTCGTTTCTCCAAATACGACAATTATGCTTATTAAATTTACCACATGAGTGAAAACAAGATTTATCCCTAATAATCAGATGTTCTAAAAAGTTCAAATTTCTACTAATACGGTTCATCATTTCAGTGGATAATACTAACCTTCTGCAGTGATATTTTGGTTTCAAGTGGTGAAGATGTTGCAGCTGTTTATGAACGATATCATGAACTGTCGACTGAAGAATCTGTAATTCGTTTGTAACTTGCCCAATAAACTTATTTATACTCCTATAAAATGAATCACGCTCACGATCAACAATGTCTTCTCTTACGAAAATATAGGCTAGCAGCCATTTTGAGATACGATTCATTTTAAATTCTTTCCCATTGGTGGATGGATTTTGATGACGGAGAATCTACATTCCATTTTCTTTGAACACGTCGCTGTACATGCGTGACTGGTTTAAATTCCGTTAACCAAAGTACGCAGTGCACCTTTTGCTGTCTGCCTGACGTCCACTTCTTAAGTAATGGAAGTCAATGTATCAAGATTATAGCATGCGATTGCCGAATAATGCACGTGCATGCAGCCAATTGGACTAGATAAGCGTTTCTTAAAATATGAGGGGCGCCCCTCAAAGAGGGCCATGATGACTCTACGAAGGGGGCTCGAGCATTTTTAAAAGTCAAAAACAAACGATTATTTTAAAAAAAATTAAATTACTGAAGGCAATCAGATGAAACACTATCTCACATAATAAGAAATAAAATACACATTTACACTGATATAATACACTTATAAATGTATCAGTACTGCAAAATGTATTTTATAATTCATTTAAGAATCTGAAGTTAAGAGGAAATTTAATAATTACCATTGACTTATGGTCTTATCACGCGTACACAAAATTCTATACACAAATTAACACTTATCTCGATAATTAATCCCTTAATTACCGATCAAAAACTACACGATTCGCTCCCCAATACCACTGTTTTCAACGTAAGCCAACGTGTGTGATGTATGGGGGAGAGAGAAGGAATAAAATAGCATATCCTCTGAAAGGAGTGAATATTTAACTAACATATACTGCCAAGTTCATTTTGCTGCATTCCAAAGCCTTCGGAATAATTTTATACATATATATGCACAGAAAATATCGTACTTCGGGAAAATGTATACATACGTCCGGGGCAATTAATGCTTTGGCTGAGCGAGACTTTATCTACGCCAGTGGCACTTACGAGTTTAAAGTCATTTTGTAGTATTACTGTCAAAGTAGAGTATTATTGAATTCTATACACTGTGTTATTGTTTGGAGGGAGGGGCGCGATGAAAATTATGATTGAATATTCGGTCGCAACTATTTAAAGTTTGAGAAGGATACGACCTAAAAGTCCTCGGAGGGATTTTCAATCCCCGGATGAGCAGTTTATTACATTCTGATGAGTTGTTTCGTAATAACAAGCCGTAACCTTTGGATACTTTAAGCCCGGATACCCTATATATATATATATATATATATATACATGATAAAAAAGGTATATATTTAAATTTTGTAAATTATTTCAATAGTAAAAATTTTAAAACATAAAATTGTACAAGTCTTTTCTTTAAAAAAATTTTCTAAATTTATTTGTTATTTTATACAGGCTTTTCTTAATAAAATTAATAATACATTTTTGAAGTAATTTTTAAGCAATTTTTTAAATGCTCTTATTATGTATTTAAGAGCTCTGATTAAAGATCTTACTTTATGTTTTGCTTCATAACTTCACAATATTTCAATAAAAACAAATTCATGTCTTTCATTGTTTCTTATACATAAAGGGCTCATCAGAATTTGCTTAAGACAGAGGGGTGACAGTAGGCAGGGACGACAAATCACCACAGAATATGAGGTCGCAAACCATGTTTAATCGGATTAATTCTCAAAAACAGTTACGAAGTGTGTGATGTCGAGTGAAATAAAAAGAGACAATAAAATGTAGGAAATACATTTATTAGACATAAAGCATGTTTACAAATACTGCATCACAGCTCGACGACGAAAATGCAAGGACAAATGATTGTCACAGGAGTTGTACGAAGTTACTTCAGCGTAGGCTGTAACACAGCAGACACCGAAGGATGACGGATTTTAAAAGGCGTCCAAGCGATGTTGTTGGCAATGTTCAAGGTGTGTTTGCGATGTCAGCTGGACGACAATGCGTGCAATGAGATCATCCACTGTAGCCATAGGGGACTCGTAAAAAAGCGATTTCAAGTGACTCCATAAGTAGAAATCTATGAGACTGAGGTCCGGTGAGCGTGGGAGCCAAGCAAAAGGTCCACCACGTCCAACTCATGTCCCAGGATATGTAGCATGTAGGTGGTTACGTACCAAAATTGAAAAATGTGTCGGCGCATTATCTTACATAAGCCATACGTTCTAGTGCTCAGTGGAAGGTACTCCCAACTGTAACTGCGGCAAAAATAGAAAATTTGTAAAGGTGCAGGCTTCTTTAACCGTACCATAGCACTCCAAATCCCTGCCTTCGTTGGCACTCTCTTCGTCTGCATCAACGTTCTCTTGACCCCTACTATTATCGCGATTTTCCCTGACTAAATGTGATTTTAGTCCCCTGTTCTGTAGTGATTTGTCGTCGTCGTGCTGCCTACTGTCACGCCTCTCAGATTGTTAGTTGAATTTGGTAACAGCTTGTAAATATATCTAATATATAAAATTCTCGTGTCACAGTGTTTGTAGCCAAACTGCTCCGAAACGACTAGACCAAATCCTATGAAATTTTGTGTGTATATTCAGTAGGTCTGAGAATCAGACGTAAACTATTTTTCATTCCGATATTGCAATTAGTTGAGAAGATATTAATTAAAAACCTTAAAACCCCTGTCTGTTGTTTCGCTTGGCGTCGAAAATCGGTTTCGCGCCAGATGTAAAAATACCACTCTGTTAGTTAAAAAAGAAAACCCAGACCCAGAGAAAAATTATAGGAAGATAAATAAATCACTGTCATTTAGGAAAGTTGTAAATAATATATTTCTGTTGAGCTTTATTCCACGTGAAAGAGTTTTATTATACGTGTTTCGAAAAGCACAGATGATTGAAGGATTATATCGCCTAAATTTATTTTTTATGAATATGCTGAAACACACACATATAAAACATACTGAAAAACGTTTTGCAGAGTTCAGCTAACATCCATATTTTTGAGGTGCGAGTTGAACCAAATCAACAAAGACAATTAGAACAAAGACAATCGCGTCGATTCCTATTTGACACACTCAGAGCAAATGACCAACAACGCCAACAAGTACATCGAGCATTTACATCCGATTCATTCCGTCGTCTAACATTCGAGTATGAGCCCAATGTTAAATATTACGCTCATTCGAATGTGACAATTGGTGCTATGGACAAGGAATGTCCGCATTGTAATCCGCTTAAATTTAAAAATGAGCCAGCCGGGATGTGTTGCGCATCAGGAAAAGCGCAACCTACCGGAAATTGAAACACCACCTGAACCATTGAACAATTTACCTATCGATACGGATCCCGATTCTAACCTGTCCCTGAAGTCAATTCGAACATTCATGTTTCCAAATGAAATCGTTCGGAGCAACAGAAATAGTTAAAAATAATGCTGAAAAAGGTCAACAATTTATTTCAACATTCAAAGTCAAAGGCCAAGTTTATTACAAAGTGGGGTCATTGCTGCCAAAGCCAAACGAATCACATAATTTTTTCAAATTTACACTCATTCCTCTTTCAGTCATATACCACATCCCACACACTTACAATGAGTTTGTTTTTCTTTATTTTACTACCAAAATATTTACTAGAAATAATTTATTTGGCAAACCAACGTTTGCCGGGTCAACTAGTATGTACATATATACGGGAATTTTTAGTGTAATATTTAATTTTTGCATTTTTTAAAACTAATTCAATTCTTCATATGCTATTTTCTCTTCCATTCGGCTTAGTGCAGCATTTCTCAAACTGTGCCGCGTGATAACCTTTCTGGGAGGCGCGAGCATATCCAAAAGTTGAAAACAAAAGATTATTTAAAAATAAATATTAATTTACTGAAAGGAGGCAAAAAATACATTCTGACATAATAAAAAAATAAAGTACACATTTACACTGATATAATACAATAGTAAATGTATCAGTACTGAACAATGTATTTCAAAATAATTACGAGTGATTCTGTGGACATGTCATAAAGTTATATACAAAATTTAGTACTTATCTTCATAATTTGTAAGGTTTATAATTAAAGTTTTATTGTAGCTTTTGTCAAAGTATATTATTACTGAATTCAATGCATTGTTCTTGAATGGAAGGGAGTGGCGATTAAAATTATGATTGAAAATTAGGTCGCTAATATTGAAAGTTTGAGAAGCATTGGCTTAGTGGTTTAGACAAATTTAGGGTAAGATTGTCTGATCTTAAAGCAAAGCTTAACATCACAGTCAGAGCTTCTAAGACTAAAAGTGTGCTTATAATATTACTGTGGCCATTTAAAGTTGACATATACAATTTTTTTATGTTTATTTTTATTATTTAGTTTTATGTTAGATTTGAAAAATTTTAATGATATATATATATATACACTCATGGACAAAAAAATTAGCGCACCAATAAGGAGTCGACAAAATAAAACGATATTTTACATACGTAATGACTACTTTGATTTAAGTAAATAATTAAAAAATCAAAGGAAAATGATTATTTATTTCAGAGAAAAAGGAAAAGAATGGAGGATTTAATACCCTGTTCAACCCCCTCTCTAGCGCGAATGCACGATGCAATATGATTGGACATTGGAGCATATAAGTTTTGTATGATGTCTTGAGACATTTCGTTCTATATTTTCTGTAACCTTGCCTCTAGTTCGTTCAAACTCATGGGATGTTCAACTCGCCACCCCAAATGATCCCAGATATGCTCGATTGGAGACAAATCTGGGGATCAGGCCGGCCAAAGAAGGGTAGTAACAGAGTGGAGACAGTCTTGTGACACCATTGCCGTGTGAGGCCGAGCATTGTCTTGTTGAAAAATGGCTCCTCAGAGTCATTGCATGAGTGACAGCATATGTGGTTCCCGGATGTCATGGACATACCGCTGGGCTGTCATGGTGCAACGGATCAATACTAGGGGTGACCATGTATTGTAGGCAATGGCACTCCATACCATCACACCAGCTGTGGGAGTGATGTGTTGTTGTAAGGCAAAGGCAGGATTGAGGAGTTCACCACGGGTTTTCCATACAAGAACACGACTGTCATAAATGTGCTGAGATTGAATCTGGATTCATCGCTAATGACGAACTGGTTCCATTCCGCTGCAGTTCAGTGTCCTCGTCCGCGGCACCACTTCAAACGGAGGCGTCAAGGGTAGCACACGTAATGGGCACCGCGATCCCAAATGTCCTTCAGCCAGGCGTCTTCGTTTGGTTCGAGAAGACACAGGTGCCCCTAGTGAAGGTACTGCATGTGCCTGGAGGGCGGTTGATGAAGCAGTTGGCTTTACGCGCGCATTTCTTACGATGAGGCGTTCTTGTCGATGTCTGTCGAGGGCGTCCTGTGTGTGTGTGAGCCTGTTCTTCATGCAAATGACATCTCTCGGATCCACTGGTCATAACACTTCCTCACAACACAATCAGAGTGGCCTAATTGAAGAGCTACTTGCCTAGCTGATCACCCAGCTTTCATCATGTCGATGATTCTCCCCGTCTCAAACTGCGCCAGCTGCTCATATTGTCTTGGAAAACGGCGTAATGGCATGTCTACCTCAGCCCTTCCTTTATAAACGATTCAGTACACTCAAACAAGCTTTGGTTATCTGTTTTATACTCCACGGAGAACGACGTTAGACGCCCTCTTCCGGCTATACGTAATGCGCAGTCACGCTGCATTTCTAATCATTTGCATATCTCTGCAACATGTAACTTCATGCCAAGTTTCGTCACGATCCAGCAATTATTTCTTGACGCGCTAATTTTTTTGTCCATGAGCATATATATATATATATATATATATATTGCGTTAAGTAAGTTATTTTTTCAGGAAACTAAGTAATTGGTTTTTAACAATTTCTCACTTTTTTTAAACATAATTAGCAAATATATATTTACTTAAAATCAGTGAAACTTAACAAAAAGATTGAAAAGTATTACTAATGGAAAATTTTTATTGTAAAATAGTTAATCAACGAAAACAAGATATTTTTTTTAATTAAAAAAATAAGCTATAGTTTTTTTTTTGTACAAATTTAATGTGAATCTTTAAAACTGTTTTAAAGCGAAAGAAGCACCTATTACTTGTTTGGGAATTCTGATGAGTTTCTGCTAGAGTGTTTTTTTTCTTTTAGGATAAAATAGAAGTTATTATTTCTTAGCTTGCATTTCTAGTTGACTCAAATTAATCATTCTATTTTAGTCCTGAGTTCAATGTAAAAGAAATCTGTCCACGTTTTGGCACGAAAAAATAATACTCGCAGTACTGTTTCCTTTGAAGCAACAATTTTTGAAGTGATTTCATATTCTGTACATTTCTCAACTGAAGATTCTTTCATTTATTCATATCACGCTATCTTGGTAAATGAGACAACATTGTCACGATTTTTAAATTTTTTAAACTTTTTTTAAAGTTAAATAATTTATATTTGTTTGATTTATTATAATAATGATATTTTCCCCTTAATTATAAATGAATTAAGTGACTATGAGCATGATTTTGAATAACGAGCGCATCGTGTGACGTGAATGGAATTGTATTAATAACGAAAGGGCACCAGACGAGGCTATCACATGTTATCTTTGTGGTCTGCATCCTCCACTAGTTCCTTCTAATGTGCGATCAAGTTCGCATATACACCCACAATAATATTCATGTTTAACTTTGATCAATAAAGACTATTTATTTAAATAGTATTATTTTAGAGGGGGCACTTTGGCGGAAATGTTTTTGCGCAAAAACTTTCCAAATCACGTAATAGTGAATTTATCACTATTAATTTATATTTAACACTCAAATTAGTAAATAAATCGGTGACTATTATTTATTACTAAATCAGGGTCTACACTCACATGAAACAATTAAGTGCATATATATACTGAATAGCCAAAAAATAAAAACATCCTTTTATTGAATACGATTTGGTCTACCTTTGGTTCTGATCAAGGTCAATATTCTTTTTGGTATGGACAATAAGTTCATATTATTGCTTAGGAATATTGATCCATGCAGAAAAAATAGGATCTCAAAATTGCAACAAATTGGATGGTGACGTTTCTAAACTTTAAAGCGATCTTTCGAATTTGTTCTACAAACGTTTAATACGATTGAGGTCTGAGGAATGAGTTGACATTGGACTCAGGATAAGCCCTGATGGATGTTCCTCGGAGCTCTAATCAATCTTAGACCGATAAAGCATGGTAACAAGGTCTGTTGTCCCCCGGAAGATGATTAATCTCCAAAAGAGAACATTATTTAAAAAACGAGTAACTGTGAATGACAATGATATGTTCAGGTAAAATATAAAATATAATGTTCAGAACAGTATCCACATATGTATGATACATAGATGTACCACATAGATACACCACATAGATATCAAGCACCCCAGTGTAAAACAAGAAAACATTCCTTAAACCATAATTAAATAACCGAGATAGCATGAATATTTTCCAATTAGCAAGAGGAATTCTTGAATTTGTATTGTTTGTACCGTATTCTGATACTACAATTTACTCCATGGAGTAAAAAGAGATGTTAAAGCATTTCAAGGTATTTGATAAATATACGTGTCGAATTTTTTATTAGGGCCTTGACTTTTGCTATGTTTAAAACATGCCTATTCATGTAATGGATACTTACGAATGGTTAATATATATTACATATTAATTCTTAATATGTAGCCGATACACATATATTTTTTGTTTCTGAAATGAAAATAATTGTTTAAAGTTTGCAAAATCAATTCCAACACTGTGAAAACATTTTTCAAAATGCATGTTAACACAAAAATATAATATACTGTAATGCGTATTGATTCGAAAAAATTATTACATTTGGATGGGTTTTTTTTTAATTTTCCTGTAAAGCTAACAGTAACAAGCTTATATTATCTTTATTGTATTCCCTGAGCTAAAATAAAAATATGAAATAAAGGGGAAATTTTTGGAATAATGAATTGAAACATATAAACAAAAAAGTATAGTTTCCGGCATATATATAGTTGAGCGCTAATCACTTCTTTACATTATTCATGCAAATACTTTCTTATACTTATAAGTTTAATTTAACAGATGATTAATAAATACTAGAAATCTATAAAGTCGAATCAAAAATCAAATATTTTTTTCCAATCAATCCATATATGTGGCGTTTATTTTTTTCACCTCTAGAAAGGTATAGAAAGTATTTTCTTTTTATAAAATGATTCAACTAAACCTGTTTTATCACTCACTTTTTCACTTTAAATGTTCACAAGGAAACTCATATTAAAGAAGTAACATACTCTTTTACGCATTACGTATTCTTTTACAATCTTTTTATAAATTTTCAATTCCATAAATCATGTTCTTACAAAAATGCTGAATAAAAGATTCTTCTGCGGTAGTTTTTAAAATATGAACTTTGATTTATTATCATATTTCATCTCATTTTCAGCTACAACTTATGATAATCATTCCTTTAAAAAAGTATTGACAAAACAAAAATAATATTGATCGTAAGGGATTTCAAAGCTGCTGGAGTCAGCATTTCTTAAATTTACAAAGAAACTGCATTTTTTATTTCTGCTTCGAAAATAGTAAAGTAATACTGAATTGACTTCTGCCGCGAAATGCTGAAAGACAGAGCGAATATGTTACTGTACGTAATTTACTTTAGATATTATTAGACTTTTTTTCATGATTTTACGTAAATGAATCAAATTTGATTAACATTCAGTGTATTATTCTTATAATTTTCATGATACATTTTTGGAATATTGGGTTTCAGCTAACTTAATTTAAATATTATTCTTTATTTATTTTCTAATGAAAAATTATTTTTGAAAGTAAAGAATTGTAATACTATTGCCAAAACAGTTTAAAGGTGAAAAGTAATAGTAAACATTTTAAAGGGTAAAAAAGGACGTACAGCATTTGATAAGAATATATATATATTTACATTTTGTACAAAGTAATAAATTAAAAACAACTTCGTGGCTATGCTTTTGTTGTTTCATATGCCAACTGATAGTCAGATCCAGGCCCACGAAATTCATCATAGCAAGGGGCTAGATGTACGATTGTCTTTGTTCGTAGCCTTGAGCATCATATTAATTATAAGTAAATTATACTGGAATTAAGGGTTAAGAAAAATATTTTTATTAATGTAGAGTATAATAATAATTTAATAATAATACAAACTATTTAATGCAATAGTACTAAACACTTAATAACTAACACAGTACTTCAAAACAAGTCACACAAACCAAGTGTGGTAATTGCTTATATCAAATGTAGAATTCATGAAGGTAGACTATAATGTTTGTCGTGTTCCTGAGTCCTGTACAAATTCAGGTATTAAAGCAAGGAAAATATTGATAAATACCATTAGTAATAAATAATAATACTCCACTGCGTCTTCCTTTCAATAAACATCCAACCAAACAGCAGATTATATGTTTTGAATAATAAAAAAATATGTTTAAATACTACAAAAATGAAAAAAAATGTTTAATTAAAAATATAGCATTGATATATCGTTGGAAAAAATAAACAAATAATAAAAATGTATTTAATCAGTACATTCATTTCGAAGTTAAGTTATATCAGAATACGAAAACGTACATTGTATTGTTAAAATTGCTAAGTTTAATTAAGTCTTCTTTTACAATAAAGTTATACATTTGGTTGAAATTTGGTTACATTCCAAAATACAAGTATTTTGTATAGATTATTTAACACTATTAATTTATCATTACGTGAGTCTTATATTAGTGTAAAGACGTTTAAACTAATTTTAAAAAATTCTGGCTTTTATTTTTAGAAGTTTTTAAATGTTTGCAGAGGAACGTATTTATATCAACTGAAAAAAAATCGTATTATTGATGTGTAAAACAGAAAAAAAAAAACATTTCATATATATTTTGCCTTACAGGAAACATTTTTCTACATATTTATAAAATGTAACTATAAATGTAATTAACATGAAATTTAAATGAATTCTACTAATTTAATCTGTTTATGTTCAAAACCTTTTAATAATGTGAGAGATTTTCAAAACTACCATTAAATTTCTCTTTTACAGAACTTACTATTAATATAAAATCTCTAGCTGTAAAGTAAATAATTACTTGGCATAATTAATGCTATGCATTATCCTACAAATGGCAAAAATACCGAAAATATGTTTTTTACATTTTCTTGGGGCCATATGATTGGGATCCTTGCCCCTAAATCTGAAATAAAAACCAAAAAACTTAAGATATTTGAAGAAAAAAAATTCTGAGCATAGGTTTTAGATTCGGTGTTACTTTAAATCTGTTTTCCATTCTTAAATTGAATCAATTAAAATGAGTATTATATGAGCACTGCAATCAATTAAAAATGATATTTTTGAGTAAAAATAACTCTTTTAATGTTAAATGATTATTAAATTCACTTTTCATTGCTAAATTCATTTCTGTTTGATTATGTTTTATTTAGTTCTGATAGTTATATAATTAAGACTGTTTCCAAGGCACACAAACACACACATCGTGTTTTTACAAGTAGTTTATACAACTTAGAAGTTTTATCTTAAATTTTTTTCATTCTGAAAATGCCACGGCCAAAACGTTTTTATGTTGCTATGAGAAAAAATATTTGAGTGAGTGAGGGAATATTAACGTCCCACTGTTCAGCTACACGAGGGCTTTTGGGGACGGTCCGCGTAATTTTGAACCATGGTCAAGTGACGCGGACGACACCTGAGCTGGCACCCCCTCTCTTAACTACCACACCACACCAACGGGAGGACGTTTCAGCTCTCGACAGATTTAACGTGCATCGCTCCCCTACACGGCGGGTCTTCAGTGGTACTGGGCTCGAACTCATGACACGCTAGCCACGATCCGATGTCTAGACCAATTGGCTACCGCGGCCACGAAAGGATATTTGAAACAGATGGAATACTACTGAAAATGATGTATCTCATAGACCTCAAGTGACACTACAATTTGCGAGTACAAGTATTTTGAATACAAATACTGCAGATAAAACTGAATATTTCCATGGTGTACAAACTAAATTAGAGAAAACATGTTGCACTGCTATATTATAGTACTATAATGTCACTCAGCGAAAACTAAAACTTGCTGAACTACCCTGATTTACAACTAAAATGAATTTAATTTTATGTACAGACTTGGTGGTTTTAAGCTTAAATTAGTATCATTATTATTTTCTGCATAAATGATTTATGTTATAAAACTTTCGTGTAAAATATTGTGTTAAGATTACGCTCAAAAATCTGTCGTCGTAACAAATGTCATCAACATTATACAAACTTATATTTTGAATTAAAAATATTTTCAGTCATATTTAATTAAAATAGTGCTATATTGTGGCAGAGCAGTGGCTGAGAGTGATTGCGTATTGCACTTCTGCACCACTGGTCCGGGGATCTATCTCCGTGCTGCGGAAGATCGACTCAGACTTGCATCCCTTCAGTGAGTCGATAAATGAGTACCAAGCGTGCTTGGGGACTAAACACTGAGTGTTTCATGTTAGATTAACCACCTGATCGGAACATCTGCCATGCTCCTCAGTGCCCAAGGTCACGAATACTGAGATGGGAATGGTTGACATTGTTCTTAATGGGCTTTTGCGCCACTGAGTTTTGTTTAGATTAATGTTTTACTGTAGAACAAAATTGGAAAATATCGTATTAAAAAGTTGAGCTTTACAAGCGTTATTAAATTTTTCATTTTGAGTATGCAAACTTTAAATGTGTTTTCTCAGATTTGTAATTTTGAAGAAAAAAGTATTTTTTTTTAATCCCTAAGGCTTTTTTTCTGTTCAAGATAGAGTCTAGATATATTTCGTATACATTCCTAAATATGTGTCATATAAAAGTTAGTACAGATTTAATTCTATATATATATATATATATATATATATATATATAAGATCTGTAGTAATTCTTTAAAAAATGCTGAAGTTAATATTGTTTAAAAATTTAGTGTCTTTTCCAGGTTTTCCTATCAAAAATAATTAATAAAAATCAATAGGAGAACAGATTTTAAAATTCATTCTATCTTTTGTTCCTAATGATCTTTAAAAACTTATAAATCACTTAAAACTACTAAAAAAAAATTGAACGTCTTATAATAGTTTAAATAAGCTTCAAATATTCTTTTATTTTTGTTTAAAATTTTGAAATAATGGCTGGTCAAATTATTTTTTTTTATTTTCAGAATCAACTTACAATATAATCTAAAAGTTAAACATAAATTACTTTTATTCTCTATTATTGTATCAAAGTTTTTTTTAAAAAAATGCTTTGTGTAGCCTTAACGAAGGCTTTAAATATGAACAAGATTAGTTGTTTAAAACCTGTTTGTGTAGGCATTGAAATATCAAATTCAGTATTTGAGATTCTATCAAAAATGATGTTAGCACATGAATTCAATTATTAATGCAAAAAAAACCTGTGGCACCTGTGACTAGGGATGGCGATATCGGACCAAAAGTTCAATACCGGTATTAGGTATTTCTTAGAACTGAATACCGGGATACTGGTTCCAATACCGATTTTTGAAATTTTAGAAAAAGAAAGAAAACACAGTTTTTTTTTCTTCATAGTTTTATTTGCCAGTTTTATTAGAGAGTGTAAATATCACAAGAAATAATTTTGAACTTATAAAATATAACAGTATATAAAGAATCACAAAAAATAATAAATAAATAAAGGAACATCTGCATGTCTTCTTAAAAAAACATATAATGCATCACTGTCATTAAGACTGGAACATTATTTTATGCAAAAATTACCAGCTGTCGAAAACACTTTTTCGGCATCTACGCTATTCGGTGGTACTGTTAGCAATGTGGGATACATTTTTTCCAAGTATTTACCTCTAAATCCCTCATCTTCAAATACAGTGGTACAAAAAGTATTTGCACACATACATTTTTGTTCACAATTTATAAGAAAATGCATTAAGAAATAGAAAAATTGGTATTTTAAAAATAAAATAAGCCTATTCGTTTAAATTAATTACAAAATACAATAATATTAATAAAAAACATTTTTTGCAACAATATTAAAATATCTTATGTTAAAAAAGTATTTGCACACTCAAATCAACTTTAGCAAATTTGCATTTTTTTGCTAATTATTTGACAGTCATCCCGCAGTAAATAACATACGTAAGACGACTATAAAAGGAGGTATTGTCGAAATTTTATCAGTTGATTGTCGATTTCAAATTGTAATGGCACCTAAGAAATCTGAATTGCCGATTTCGTTGCGAGAAAAAATTGTTTCTCTACGTGAAAATGGCCTAAGTTATCGAGAAATAGGTAAAAAGTAAATGTTTGCTTCTCTACTGTTCGGTGTGTTATAAAACGTCATAAAGAAAGAGGATCTACATCAAATAACTTGCGCTCTGGACGCCCAAAGAAACTTTCACTGCGAATTAAGCGAAAAATCATAAGAGAAGCATCGAAAAATCCATTTGTTAGTGCAATTACATTAGCCAATGATGTCGCTTCAACATCTGGAGTTCAAATCTGTGCCAAAGTGTTCGAAATGTCCTGCATGATGCCAAGTTATGGAAGATCTCCAAGGAAAAAACCTCTCATAACTGAACGAAATAGACTGAAGAGACTTGAATTCGCTAAGGAATATATCAATAAGCCAATTGATTTCTGGAAAAATGTCATATTCTCCGACGAGAGTAAGTTCAATATCTTTAAATCAAATGGCAGGAAATTAGTTTGGAGAAAACCTTGTACTGCTTTTCATACCAAAAATGTGTTACCTACAGTTAAACATGGAAGAGGTTCTGTTATGATTTGGGGGTGCATGGCTAGTAAAGGAGTTGGAAATTTTTGTTTCATTGATGGGAATATGACAGCTCGAACCTATATTGATGTGTTGCGAGATAACTTGCCACAAAGTGCAATAAAATTGGGTATTAGTAATTCGTACTATTTTCAGCAAGACAATGATCCCAAGCACACTGCCGGTATAACAAGTATGTGGTTGATTTATCATGTATCCAGAAAACTTGCCACTCCACCACAATCACCATACTTAAATCCTTTGGAAATTTGTGGATTTAAAAATAAGAAAAAGGAAGATTTCTAGTAAATCTGCACTTAAACAAGCCTTATGAAGAGTGGTCGAATACTGACCCTACTGTTACAGAAATTTAATTAAGTCAATGCAGCAAGGTTACAAGCAGTAATAGATGCTAAAGGAATGCATACTAATATTAGTTATTTGAAATTTCTTATATTTTATTTCTTTTGTATTCACGCAGGTTGCAATACTTTTTCACACGAGATATTTTAATTTTGTTACAAAAAGCATTGTTATTTAAATTATTGTAATTTTTCTGTTTGTTTTGGATGATTAAACTTATTCTGATTTGGCAATACCAATTTTTTATTTCTTAATGTTCTTTTTTATGATTCCAAACAAAAATGTAGGTGTGCAATACTTTTTTACCACTGTAATCAATTTCTCGTCTTATAATTTTGTATATAGCTGATTTTTGAACTTTATTTTGGTTTGTTGAAATTTTTTTAGTTATCGCTAATTCTAATTTTTTTTCAAGAAGCAGTTCCTTTTTACTATTATTACTATCATCATCATATTCGATAATTGTACCGAATTCTTCTAAATGTAAATTGGTTTGCAGGTAAAAAATTCTAAGAAAATTTAGAATAAACTTGATCAAATTTGATTTGGTTAGTCTCTTTTTTCGTAGCTCTAGAGCATTTTTAACATTGAGCCATCATATTATTTTAATCATATAAATATGAAAGCAAAGTATTACCAACTGATTTTTTATGTTCTTTAAAGTTATTCTTAATGATTCTTATATGGGATATTATTCATCAGTATATATATATATATATATATATATATACAGTAACATAAAATGAAAGAAATACATGGCATAATAAAATTGATAATACAAAATAATGTTTACAGATTCATTATATATATATATATATATATATATATATATATATATATAATGAATCTGTAAAACATTTTGCACCCTAAAGTATTATACAATGTGAATAACAAACTCATCAGTTTAGAAATATCAAATACTACGCATTTTCTTCACAAGTACAACCTTGGTTTCTCAGATACGAATATCAGACTACGAATCCTGTGCAAGTGCAATACCGCTCTGAGCTGTAAAGGAGAGTTTTGGCCTTGGATGTGATTCAGAAATTTTTTAGCTTCTCTTGATTGTACGATGCAACTTTGTATTCACAGTCTAGTTATTTTCGCCCATTAGGGAGCCATTTTTGTAACAAGTGTTGATGGATGAAGGAAGGCAGATGAGCTTGGATATGTTATTCATCTTTCAATGAGAACTTAATTAGTAGTAGTGTATTTAGTTTTTTTTGTTAGCGACATAATTTATATATTTCTATATTTTTAAGCTCAGATTAATAGTCTTTTGTACCACTTTATCTGGCAATGGAATAAAATAAGATGATGGATTTAATGAGTTTCCTTAGAACTGTAGAACCAGCTAGAAACAATAAAAATAAGAACAATGGAATGAGCGGAATAAAGACGTTTACTATCTTCACCTTTTGAAATGGAGGGTAAAATTATTTCATTCATACCATATTTTAATCATGGTACAATAATTAACACTATAACATAAACTCAAAGACGAATAACATTTTGCTATGTTGGCAATCTCTGAACATATAAGAAAACAATTTTAAATAATTCTAGTAAATTCCAAAAAACTGGTATTTAAACTTGTGAATACCGGTATTTCTGAACTGTACAAATGGCACAAAATACCAGTATTCGGTATCCCGGTATATCAATATTGCAATTCCTTCCTGTGACACAACATATTGTTCTTAAGTTGTATTTATACTAAGAACACATAAATTCATTTAAAAAAATAACAATACATACAATTAGCATTTTATCGAAATATCAAAGTATTCCTATGCATGATACTTTACGGATGAAATGTAATAAGATTTCTTTTCAATGAAGTTTTTGTTAAAACCATATAAATAACGAAATTGAGATACTTTTTCTATAAAAATTACTTATTCATGAAATGGATAAAATCTACTCAGTAGCTTAGTATATTATTTAAAAACTAAAAGTGTCATTTTATTTCTGAGCATATCATAATTTATTACTGCAAAAAGAATGAAAAACATAATACGCTCATCTTTGCTTCTTTATTGGAACTAATATAAAAACTGGAAATGAACGATTAAAACCAGTAGAAATAAAAATTAAAGAACTCGTTTTTAAAATAAGAATGTATATTAATCAGATATGTGGATCAATTGTAAATAATTAATGCAATCTCAAGTTATATTTTTACGTATGTAACTTGAAAAATGCATCAATTATTCACCGTCTTAAAGGAATTGAGACTGACGGTGCATGATATCTCCATCTACCAGTGAACCCGATTTATTTCATGTTAAAAAAGAATCCTTATCTTTATCTTCATAAAATATAATAAAACAAGATTTCAATGCGGCAGAAAACATTTGAGTTAAAACATAAACTTAGCAATATATTTATCAAGAATAGAGAAAAACGCACTTAAGAATAATTGCGAGCAATTTAATTAGTATAATTGTTAAAAGGATCTTTATTCCCCGATTTACCAGAAGTAAATAAAAAATGGAAAATATTATTTTAGTTTTAAGCAATAATAAATATTTTTTTAATAATTTAAAAATATTTCTACGATAAGCTTTTGAAAATCATTACTTTGTTTACCTCGGAAATAAATAAGTTTTTCATCCAATGTTTGGAATGCATTAAAATAAAATTAGGCCTCAATGTATTAAAATATTTTAAAAATATCGTAATTGTAATTTTTTTTTTCAAAAAAAAATTAAGCGAAATGGTTATTTTTTAATAACGATTTCTGCCAAAAAAATTTAAAGTTTAACATATTTTTAAATATATCCGTATGTCAAGGGAACGAAAATTTACTCTGTATAGCTACATAATATTTATGACAAAAGATATGCTTTTAGTTTTAATATTCTTAAAGTGCCATTTTGAAATTCTAACTTATAATTTTTTATATATAGAAATATTATTTTTAACTATATTTATCGTAATAACATTTTAGTTAGTGATAAATCTAATATATTTTAAAATTTTAATAGTTTTATTAGCCATTGCATTGAACACGGATATCCTGCTTATTTTCGTTACAGTTATATTTCTAATAGATCTCAATGAAACGAAAATATGTAAAAATAATTGCATTAAGTGGTGTTTGTTTTAAATTAGTTATACAGTTAATCAAAGATGGCACTACATGTTTCATAAATTAATAATACATCACTTGTATTCGCAACAAAAAAGTTCGTCATTTGAAGCTACAGGACGCGGATCACAAGCAACCCGCCAACCAACGAAATCCCACACGTACTCAATTGGCGACAAGGAAGAATTTGCATGTGTTCGGCTGAACAAAGTTTCGAACAGTCTTTGCAACATGTGGGCGTGCATTATCTTGCTGAAGGTAGTTCTAGGGATGTCTTGAAGGAAGGGAACGACTTGGGCTGTAGCACTTCACTGACGTACCTGTTGCTATTGAGATTACCCTCAATTAGTAGGAATTGGTATGTCCATGATCCGAAATGACACCCTAAACCATAACTCCGGTTTTAGGTCACTATGTAGTTCGATAACGCACTCTGGAAGGCAGCGTCCACCATCATAGCGTCTAAAACGACTGCAGCAATCATGGTCCCACAAATTGAAGCGTGATTCATCTGAATGGACAACTTGGTGGTAGTCAGCTTGCCAGGCTCTGTGCTCATGAGCCCATTACAGACGCAGCCATAGATGGTTTGCCGTGAGAGAGATAATGCGTAAGGACACCCTTGCACGCATTCCATGGTGCAGCAGGTGCAGAAGACATCGACGAATTGAGGAAGCCGACATTAGTACACCTGTAGCAGTACCTGTAGCAGGTGCTGCCAATTGCCTGGTGGAAGCTGTACAGTCCATTCCCCGCCATGCGTATCAGGCGTCGATCGTCGTGTGCTTACGTCATCTTCCGTTGTCCACTGCCAGTTTTTCGAATAGTTCAGTGCTCGTTGGTACACTGCTTCCAAACTCCCATCCCTATGGAAGTTTTCCTCTGCACACGAGCTCCTATTGCGCGATAGGAAAAACCTCTTTCTCGAAGGTCGATAATCCTCCCCCTTTCAATTTCTAATTATTTCGTTGAGGAGGCATACTTAGGTATCACTAAACGTTAGCAACTATCAAATAATTATTAACTGTTTTCAACGTCCCTCTACAGCTCTCTGTTTATTCGCTTTCCTCATCAATTCAGAGGGTGCTACGTACGCCTCGCATGAAGCGGTGCTTTGGAATTCTGCTATTTTACGTAACATCTTATAATTGGTATTTTCTGCAAAGTTCATTTAATTCCTTTATGGTGTTGCATTTTTTATTAACAGTAGTGTATATACATATACTACATGTGTGTGTACCTATGTAGTATACCGATTAAGTAAATTTCCTAAATTATTAATGGACAAATTTTAATTGCAGTACATGTGTTCTTAAGACCCACGCAAACCCAACTTTGCCCTAATATAGTGTATGATCATTTCCTATATCCAAAAAGTCACCCTAAGTAAAGGAATAAAATATTGGAATTAGGTCAAGAGTCTGGTAACTGATCCTATTTTTGCAGCAAGAGATTTTCTGGCCAGGGATAATTATTGGAGGGTATTGTCAGAGATAAATCCCTCCATTAGCATTTTGTTTCTATTAGCTCTACTAGATCTCCTAATATCTTTGTTTCAAAGGTTAAGGACAAAGTCTTTTTGACCAATCTTACAATAAACTCCAATTTTTTGACCAATCAAATCACGACTTTGAATACCCGGGCTTCCGAGATAGTAGTCAACCAGCTGAGCCCTTTGTGGAATAGCTTTGTAATCCGTTATCACGAACCGTGGTTAATATGTGTCGTTGAAGAGTCAAATATTGAATAAACAAGATCTCTTATCTTTACATCATGATAGTCAGAATGCTTTTATCAACCATATGCGGGTTGTGCGCCACCGTTCAACAAATTCCCTTGGAAATGATGGTACTTGCATCACCAAAATAATTATTTTCCCTTATTAGTGAAGAATGATATCGTTTACCTGACATTTCTAAATGGCCGTGCTTCCAAAATCTGCGTTCTGGTTGAGGCGACACACCTGAAAATAAAATGTTATCCTGTAAATTGTATTCAAGTCTCATGATGTCTGTACCATGCTAAACACGATATCTTGAGTGCTGTAGAGAGCAGGCCCTGTATCATAATAGTTAAGTTAAATGTAGACCGTAAAACTCGACCTCCAATGGCAGCATACAACTCACGTAAAAGCTAAAGGGGATGTAGCTTTACTATGTCTCCTCGCTGAAAGTGTAAAATTACAAACTCATTTGTCGTACTTGGTCGACTTTTTCTAGGTACTCTCGCTATATAAATTGGAAATTGTTTCCTCTAATTACCGATAACCCTGGAGGAATATTGAACTATGTTTTATGGCACTGATTTTTAATCTACTGAAAATTCTCCATTTCATTCCATTCCATCAATAATTTTGATTCTATTAATTTACAGGACACCTTATGAATCAAATTTTTTTCAAGAAACACAGCATTGACGAGGAGGAATATGTGTTAGTAATTCCATTGATAATAATAAGCGAAGTGGAAATGTCTTTGCCCAATTCGTTAAGGTATTAAAGTTTAGTTGATAGACATGAGAGCGTTAAAATCTGATACTACTTGATATCTCAATAAGCCTTTTATTTGATCCAACGTCTGTGGAATTGAAATTACATTTGGAAATTCTGTATAAAAGACATATCACATATCAATCTTGAGTAACAATTCTACAGAAATCGTTTCTAGCTCTTACGACCAAATGAGGAGAAACATAGTGTACATTAATTCGTGATAGATCATTGTGTCGCATGAGGAGAAATAATTTCAATTATTGCCTTGCTGAAAAGGATTCTCAAAGTGGGTTTCTTTGGAAAGCGAATAATTGAGTGCGTTCCCTACAT